>JAILXH010289382.1:94005-108169 GCA_023558415.1 Piaractus mesopotamicus | reverse complement strand
CAAAAAAAAAAAAAAAAAAAAAAAACACCATCTCGCTGTGCTTGTTTAAATCTCAGCTGTAAAGTAAACTAGGCTTCATGGGTGGCTCTGCATTGGACTGCAATACAAGGGCATCTATGATGCCACAGCAGCATTATTGGTTGGCTGAATGGCATCAGGACAGGAGTTGCCCAGTTGACCACAGCAAGACGGCATGCACCACATTTGGATGTCCTGCCCCCGTTTACCCTTCCCTCTATCTTCCTCACTCGTCTGGCTTTCTCTCCTCGCTTTCCTTTCTTTGGTTATCCCTCCTTTTGAGTCTGGGTCAGCTTCTGGCCTGTTTAGAGTAAACAAGGCTCTGGGGTAAGTGGCTGGACTATGTTGAGTAAACAGTGAGGGAGGCACAAGGGTGTTTTGTTTGGGTGGATTTGAGAGCGTGTAATAAATGGGAGGTGTGAAATAGAGCACAGGGCAAGCCATGCTTCAAATACTGAGTGAAAAATGATCCTCACGCAGAGCCGTCACAAGGGCTGTGAAGAGAGACAGGAGGACAGAAGGTCATTGTCCTTTTTGTCATTTTTCAATGGAATAAAAGGTGTTTGTTTTAAAGTGGGGGTCAGCGTTCAGGTGAGTCCCGCTATAATTACGCACGCTTCAAATCTCACTCAACACCAAACAAAAGCAGTGAGTGCTAATTTAGTTCTCTCCTGCACTACTGCCCAGAAAAAAACAAAGATAGAGGTGAGAAAACAGGCCTGGATCAGCGAGGAATGAGATTGCTGTGTATATCACAGGCCGAACCTCTCCACTAAAATATTTTTTTCCATCTATAGCTAAGCTAGGGCCTTTCTATCTATAGCTTACAGTGCACCTCCGCTGGCCCAGCTGCACAGCCATCACGGGATGGGATTATCGCTGCAGCTACTGCATTTAAAGTCCTTTGGAAAAACATTGGCACGCATAGTGCTATTCATATCAAGCCTAATTCGCACTCATGAATCATGGTACGCCATCTCAGGATGAATTCTGTAATGGTCCGTTTGAACCTCTAAAAATACAAAAGCTCCATTTTAGGACGCCACTTTGTACCCTTCTCCCTTACGGTCAACCAGTCCTTAGAGAATCAAAAAAAAAAAATCAGGGAAAAACTGTGGCTATTCATAACACAGGTTCAGGACGAGGCAGAAGCAGAAGGCTTTTTGTTTCAGAGTTTTTCCTGCAGTAATCCGTCATCAGCCTCCCCCTTTCTGAGCAATTAGCCTCTGACCCAGCCAGATAAGATACACACAGTCACGGTGTGAAAGCACTCCGCAGCACAACACTTCCGTGGGGAAAAATCAGGCCCAGCTCATTTTTTTCCCCACTTTTTTCTTATCATAACAGACGGAAATCTGCTGAAAAGATACGTTTTTGAACACTTTCAGGTCAACAAGAAGGCCTTTTGGCATAGTAACTAATAATAACCAATAACTCTCTAACAACTGTAGTTACATGTGAACAACATATGCAACAACAATGTAACTAATAATGATTAGGTGTAATTACACCTTATGTAATTACACAGACGTATCAACTTCAGTTTTGCCTCATGTAATTACACAAGTGTATCTTAATAGTTGTAACAGCCTATTCTCTCTCATGTAATTACACAAGGGTACTAACATTGATTATACCATTCTGTAATCACACTGTACCTATATATCCACTACACAGGAACTTTCTGAGGAGGAATTTAAAGTAATGACCATGGGAGTTGATAGGCTAATTTTAGTGGGGCTTTAGCTTAAAGTAGTTTATTCTAGTTTATTATTAGTCTTTATTCTTTAAACTTTCATCAATGAGGCAACAATGAGCCAGAATGAACCTGTGAGGTTGTGTATAAAGCTGTTTATGCATTCTAGCTCAGCTAAAACTAGCTGTCAACATCTAATGGGAATATAGACACACCAACCAGCCACTTCATTAAGTACACCTCTTTGTATATGTACGCTCTTTGTTGATTTTTTTCAAGTCTACCCATCATTCTCAGGTGTTCCTATGTGGATCATTCTCAGCACTGCAGTGACACTGACATGGTGGTGTGTTAGTGTGTGTTGCGCTGGTATGAGTGGATCAGACACAGCAGTGTTGTTGGAGTTTTTAAACACTGTGTCCACTCACTGTCCACTCTATTAGACACTCCTTACCTTGTCGGTCCACCTTGTAGATGTAAAATCTGAAACCATAACTCATCTATTGCTGCACAGCTAGTGTTGGGCATCCTCTAGTCTGCCATCAGTGGTCACAGAACACTGCCCAGAGGACGCTGATGGCTGGATATATTAGGTGGACTATTCTCAGTCCAGCAGAGACACTGAAGTGTTTAAAAACTCCAGCAGCACTACTGTGTCTGATCCACTCGTACCAGTGTAACGCACACTAACACGCCACCACCCTGTCAGTGTCACTGAAGTGCTTAGAATGATCCACCACCCAATATTACCTGCTCTGTGGCGGTCCTGTGGGGGTCCTGACCACTAAGGAACAGGGTGAAAGGGGGCTAACGAAGTATGCAGAGAAACACATGGACTACAGTCTGTAATTGTAGAACTACAAAGTGCTCCTATATGGTCAGTGGAGCTGATAAACTGGACAATAAATGTAGATACAAGTAATAAAATTACTAAAATGCTTAATAAAATGTATAAATATATAGTGATGGGGTCAGAAACATTATTAAAACACTAAAGTCTAATGACAAGTGTCAGGAACGATATATTAACATAACAGCAAAATGTCTGTTGTGAGTGAACGCTAACTAAGGAAGGGGGATTTACTATGACAAGCCTCCACCGCATGTTTTCAGCTGCTGAATACCAGCAAACGCCTCGCTCCTTCAACTCGGAGATTATGAGATCATGTCGATGGATATTGCTATGACATCACTAGACTTCCAGCCAGTCTTACAGCAGCCCACCAAGACCCACAGAGCCGTATTTTGGTCAGAACAGACCTGTCTCCGCCCACAAGCCTTCACTTTCATGTGGCAAGACACTAATGCTTCAACTCATCCATCAGCGCCAGCCTTGTAGCCTACTGCACTTATATTCCAAATCAGGGATTTTACTATGAGCTGGGTATGAACATGTCATGATGTCTGGACAAGCTCATTGACACGCGCACACACACACGCACACACACACGCACACACACACACACACCAGGAGAATGATACCATCTCCATTTCATCCTGTTGAAATCATAACAAATATGACCCTGTTGAGGCCAAACAGAGGCTTACCTAAAACGCTCCATTAGCACACCACTATGACACTGCAGTATCTTCCAGAAGTATTGGCACCCGTGGTAAAGGATGTGCATATCAGGCAATGGAAAAACATCTCTGTTGTCTATCTGTCTGATCCCACAAAGAAAACATGAGAGAATTTTAATCATTCACTGAAGTCAAGTTATAAACAAACAAAACTCCATAGAGAAATTAAATACATTTTTAAAAAATACAACACAATTATAATTGGCAGCCATAGATATTCTCATTAAAATCTAGTTGAAGTCTAAAAGTCTTCGCACGTGAGTTTTAAGAAGCCTTTAAGACGTGGTCATCCACATTCACTAGTGAGAAACGCATTATGCAGCCTGAGTTTACACTTTATCTGAAGACTGTACAGAAGCTTCATACAACGCACAAAAGCATTGAACAACATATTTATACAGCAATACAAAACAGTTTATGCCAGTGATCACAAGATGACATAAGACAACATATGATGTTTCATGAAGTAAATGATTTAAAGGGCTTTAAACTACACTGACAGAAATTTTTATTCCATTTAAACAACTTTATATTGCTCTTGAGGAACATCGTTCCCAAGTAACAGAACTAATAATGGAAAAAAATAGTTCTATATAGGCAGTTTCTACTTGATGAGTTCTGTAGAAAGGATGTCTAAAACTCTGAATTTGGCCTTTGCCTTATATATAAGTTCCATTATTTGCAAGTGATGCTTGCTAATGGTGTTAGAAATGGAACAAATATCTATTGCTTTAATTTAAGGCCCATTATGTGAATACAATATCATTTACTTCATAAAACATATATGCATAAACTGTTTATAAAGCTTGACACATTGCTTTATAAATATGTTATTCAATGCTTATGTATGTGTTATGAAGTCCCTATGTAGGTAGCCTTTAAATCAAATGCTACTATTTAAAGGCACCCCTTCTAATTAGTAAATTCAGCTACTTTAAGGTCCATCAATTGCTGATACAGGTGTTCGACTGCATACACACAGCTTGTGTAATCTCCATAGAAAAGCACTGACCAATACAATGGGATGCTTTGGAAGAGCTGCACTTGAGGTCACCATGTCCAGTGCTATGCATCAACTATAGGGGTATAAAGTGGGACTGTGTTCTCTGGAGTGATGGAGCTCCATCCAACAGCTTTGGGATGAGTTGCAGTGGTGTTTGTGATCCAGAACTGATAGTACCTGATGACCTACCTCTCTAATGCTTAATCAAATCCTCACAGCAATGTTCCAACATCTAGTTCCAAACTTCCTACTATTGCTCTGGATTTAATAATAATAATAGTAATATCTTTATTTGTACAGCACTTTTCATTCCGGTGGTAACTCAAAGTGCTTTACAGACAGGTGATTAAGCTTAACAGTAATAGAAAAAATATGAGTATTACTTTTAAATCGTATAAGCTAGGTGTCCCATCACCCATCCACATGGAGAAGATCTAAGAAAGCAGAAATAAAACTAAGCAAAAGCTTGGTAGACTTAATAAACCACACGATGTCTGTGAAAACAGGCTCACACCTGGAAATATCTATCTCCACCATAAGAGAAATAACAAAGGAGTTTCAAACAACTGGAGCTGGAGCTACAATTAGACACCACCTCCGTGCCAGCAAGCTATTTGGAGCGCTTGCCATAAGAAAGCCTTTGTTTAAACCATAAACTGTGATGTGTAATGTTGTCAGGTTGTTTTAATTCCAAAGGCTCTGGGATCTTGTTAGGATACATACCGTCATCAAAGACGGGGAGATCTCAGATTAAAATCTGGCTGCATGTTAAAGAAATCTGAGACACGTGTGGTTGGAGCTTTCAGCTGAAATATGATCCAACGCATATCTCCACATTTACACCAAAATGGTTCCAATCAAGCTTCTTCCAAGGGTGCCAGCAATTCTAGAGGGTAGTGTAGCTATCCAAAACATGTTCCAGTCTAAAAATTTCTATTTCAAATCCATTAAAAACATTTAGTTATGTGACGTGGAGGGGGAGCACAAACATTGCGGACAAGATCATCCAGCCAATCCACACTGCTTTCAACTGTGTTTCATTTTTTAACTGCTTCAGATGAGAATGTAAAGACTCTTTCAGTAGAGTCCTTGCATAGAGCTACCGCCACCTACTAAATGACTGAAACCTGTTTAGATTACCACTCGTTTTCACAGTCAGTGATGTATCTAGAACTTCCAGAAGGCCTGAAGTTTTTTCTCACAAAATTGGTCCCACCCATTGTAAATGAAAATGTGATTAGTTGATCCCACTGTCAGTTCTTAATTATATGGTAGTTGATCTAACTTGTTAGGCCTTGAGTTCAGCGCCAGAAGCCCTAACCAATAGGAGAGCTCGCTTGGCTGTATCTCTATAGATACAGCCCTGAGGCCTGTACTGTCACGATGATAACTATAGCTTTTACCTGACTGTCCAGTGTAAACAGCTTTGTTGATTACAATGGGAGTGTTTTGATTTTGTTTTTGTTTTTGTTTTTGTTGTTGTTGCGGTGTTGCGTCGCTTGGTGTTGTTATTTTTCTTTTCGGCAGGGTTGAAACTTGGAAAGTTGTGGCTGTTAACTTTTTAACAGCAAGTCATTGTTGCTAGTTGATTATTACTTTATTATTGTTTATTGCAAGCAAACAAGGCAGAGTTAAAGAGATTTTTTCAGGAGATATTGGCATTAATAGCCAATCAGATTTAAAACCCTGACGCTTGCCTACAAAGCCAAAAACGGACCAGCTCCTCCGTACCTAATGGCAATGGTCAAAACTTGAACTGTACCTCGAGCCCTTCAAGCTTCAAGTACAGCTCGGCTTGACCCGCCATCCTTCAAGACGCGTGGAAGACAAGCATCAAGACTCTTCTCTGTCCTGACACCCAGGTGGTGGAACGAACTCCCACTGGCTGTCCAAACAGCAGAGTCTCTCACAGTCTTCAAACGCAGACTGAAGACAAACCTCTTTATACAGCACTTAAATGAGCACTGAGTTAAGTATTTATTGCATTGTATCGTACTGCACTTATTGAAATGTATTGTATTGCGCTATATTTAACTCTTGTTTCTTTTCTCTTGGTATCAACATGAGCTTTTGTTTCTAGCAGTATCTGAGCTCAGGATTAGCTTTCTCTCTAACCTATTTGTAACTAGCAAAGATGCTTTCTGTACATAGACAAAGCACTTTTTGTACGTCGCTCTGGATAAGATAGTCTGCTAAATGCTATAAATGTAAATGGAATGGAATGTCTTTTACAAGCTTCAAATATATGTGTTTGAACAGCCAAAAGAAGCCTATGTTCACCTATTGCCTAGGGCTAACATACTGTTAAAAATCCCATAGGGTGTTCTGCACTAGCAGAAATTAGCTTTGTCATATGTATTTTTCCATATTTTTTATTTTCATGTTGTATTATTGAACAAACAACAGTTTTTTTCATTAACATTCACACCTCTTTTAGTAATATTTGGTGAAGCTCTTCCTGACATGAAACACAGCACTGAGCTGCTTTCTGTAATGTTTAAGTGGGTTGGAGAACACATGCAGGACATTTTCAGGTCCTTGATATTCTTGGGTCTTTGCTTGTGGACCGCCCTTTCCAGAACACGCTACAGGTTCTCAATTGGGTTCAAATCTGGAGGCTGTGAGGGACTTTGCAAAACATTGATTTTGTGTTCCTATAACCAGTTCTGGGTAGATTTTAATGTGTGTTTGGGGTCATTAACTTAATAAAAATGTCCAACCACGGCCAAGTTTGAGCCCAATCTCCTGGTATTTAATGGAATTAAAAAAACAGCCCCAAACATCAGTGATCCGCCAATGTAATTGACAGTCAGTATTAGGTGCTACTATAGTCCAGAGAATTCTTTACCAAGAGTGACTTGCAAAGACCAATTAAGAAATAAGTAAACAGGAATGAGTCACGTAATTATAAGCAATTCCTTAAATATGACGTGGACACAGTGTGGACACTGTGCATGGGAGCACGTAACTCCTAATGCACTAGTCAAACTGCAAATGTGCATAAATGAGATAACATCAGATTGAGTGCTTGATTGGACTTCTCACTTCTCCTGGACTCAAGCCATCAGTTTAAAGTTTAGCTTAGCAGGCTGTGAACTGGGTCAAAGGTTTCAGTGATTACGCTGTTTAGAGTGTACACATGATTCAAGCTGACAAAGACCAAACATGGTTCTAAAACGAAAAGTATAATACAACTCATCAAGAAAGTGATTACAGTGAAGAAAGTAATATATGAATGACCTCACCTGAGAGCATGCAATAAAGACACTAAAGAAGGAACTAAAGAAGAAAATAAAAGAGCGCTTGCCGAGAAGAAGAAGACAAGGAAAACGTGGCGCTTTACTGGTGAATCTGGTGAATGCTCTTTAATTTGACAGCCTTAACAAAGACAAGGAAATGCAGCACTACCCCAACATGGAACACAGGGAGGGGGTAACATGAAGGGACGCGACACACAAGGCGGGTAGACAATCACACACACACACACAAGCGCAACGTAGTCAGACCCAGTTCAATAAGCAAACACAATTACAATACAAATAACCAACAACAACAACTGCCATAGTTGTCCCTTTTTAACCCGGGAGCGTGGCACACCCCAAAAGTCACTTTGCATGGCCACACCCTCTAAGCTCCCCCCTGGCAGTGCGGCCTATGATGGACACCCACAATACAGACAGTGCTACCTGAGAATATTTGGCATGTCATGCAGAAAGGCACGTAAACAGGATTTCAGAAGCAGGTGAGGCATATTATGTTTTATGAAAGACCATAAAAAGAGACTTGCTCATACCAAACACTCTTTCTGTTTAAATTGCATTAGCACTGAATAAGGACCAACACTGATGGGTGTAAAGTACACTAAAGAGCCTTGTTAGCTGATAAAGAGAGAGATTTGGATTTGAACGCAGCTCTATTCAGTTCCTGCGTCTCACGTGAGGTTAGAACGAGTGTGTGTTTGCAGAAGAACAAAGGGGGCTTTTGTGCAGACAAACATTCACCGCAGGTGAGTGACATCATCACTGTATGTGACTGCAGTGAATAGGGATTAAGCGTGTTGTTTGTGTGTGTGTGTGGGTGTGTGTGTGTGTGTGTGGGTGGGTGTGTGATCTCACAGATTGAAGCCATATCTCAGTGGGTGGTGCTGTATCAGTTGTTCCCATAGGTAAGAGGAAACTACTTCATCACATTACAAAGCCATTTTTTTCCAAAATATCCTCACATATTTTCTGGAAACAGCACAGTACCACTTTATTTTTTCCGATAGCAAAAATGATACTTCAAACCTTGAGTGCTTTCTCGTACAACCACTGATTCATTTTTAAATGTGATGAGGCATTAAAAGGAACTGTTCAGCTGTTCAGCACTTCCAAAGGATAATAACACTAAATGGTTTGAGATCCAGAAACTGGTTGTGCCACTTTTAGCAGCAACAACTGCGACCAAAAACTTCCTGTAACTTGACATCAGGAATTTTAGCCTACTCCTCTACATAGAATTGCTTCAATTCAGCCACATTGGAGGGCTGTTGAGCATGAACTGCCCGTTTAGGGTCCTGCCACAACACCTCACTTGAATGAGGATCAAGTCAGGACTTTGCCTGGGTCACTCCAAAACCTTAAATTGCTTTCTGTTGAGCCATTCAGATCACTGTCTTGCTGCATAACCCAACTGTGCTTGAGCTTCAGATCATAGACTGAAGACTGGACATTCTTCTGCCGGATTTTCCGGTGGTCCGCACACAACGACACTACCACCACCATGTTTGACTGTTGGTGATGTTCTTATTGTGGAATGCTGTGTTATGGCAGGTGTGACAGGACCCCTGTCGTCCAAAAAGTTCTATGTTCAGCTTATCAGCCCACAGAACATTATTCCAAAAGGCCAGGAAGGCGTTCCTCTTGGTTAGCAGTGGTTTCGCCTTGCAACTCTTCCATGGACAGCATTTTTTGCCAAGTCTCTTTCTAATGGTGGGATGATAAATGCTGACCTTATCTGAGGTTAGCGAGGCCTGCATTCCTTTGGCTCTTGAAATTTCCACCTGAGAAAAAAAATGTGAACGAAACTAATTAAACTAGAACCGCCAACCTTAGTGCAGGGAATGAATTAAACCTGCATATAGTGCTTCAGTCTCGTAATTTTAAGCCATGTCGAACCTGACAGGTTTTAGTTGATGTTTACTTTTGTACAATGCAATGCCTGCAGCTAATAACAGGACTAAACAAAACATCCTCTGCTACAGACTCGAGACTTGAAACTGGACTCACATAAAGTGATGTGAACATTTCTGACTTATACATACCGTTATGATACAATCAATCCTAGATTACAGAATCAAATCAGATTCATCCATTTGTTCCTCCAACATCTGATCCTGCATTTTCTACTGGTATCGGCCCGATACTGATGCCATCTCTAATATTGACCCAATCACATGCACTGTTGATGCAGACCACAACAGGACCCAAAAACATCCACACTCACACAGAAATTTGAGCTCTCCCCCCTTCCCCACATCTCCCCCACCCTCACCGCCACACTTACATATCTTACTGTGGGACTCTGGTTTGTCTTTGCTCACACACAGGATCCATTACAGCCCAATAGCATACCACTTAGCCAACTTTACAAAACAAAGCAGGGGGATCAGTGGCATGTACACACATGTGAAACCCATCATTCATCTCTTCCTCACACTCAAATTTACGCGTGAACACACATGCACAAGTCTTAGACATCTAAACGCATTGTTTAAAACCATTTCTCTCAGCAATAAGAATGTAACAAAGTAGCACAAATGTCATTTTGAAAAAACGTATTTGCTAATATTTTGGGTAAATTTTGCTTCAACACTCCCTTCCTTGGTATGAAGAGATTTTGTCTTAATAATAATTTGACAGTTTTACAGTTGTTAAAAGCATATATGGAAACTCCTGACCTAAGTTCTGATGAGTTCTGGCATCAGAAGATAAAATAAAAGATGGCATGATGTAACTTTTTTGTAATATTGAAAGTATCTGCTTGAGTATCGGCTGATAACAACACTGATATTTCTTTTTTAAAAAGTACCAAGCATTTAAATGAGATATTATTTATTCAAGCACTTCATTTAAGATGAGCATCTAAAAGTACGTTATCATGCTTAAACGCTACTACCCTACATGAAGAAATACACAGCTAACAGCAACAGCATTTTCTGCTGGTTTAAATGTGTGAGGTTAAAATGTGTGAGGAATGGCCGTAATTCCCAAGGCAGATGGTACTTGTTCAATTTTGCAGTTTTTATGAAGAAAAATGTGAACAGCTTTCTGTTTTGTATGTTAAAGCTACTCTGTGTAAGATTTGGGGATTTTCCTCTCTCGTGGAAAAGTGAAATTGCATGCAACATGTGGAAGAATATTTTGTAATGTGAGTTCTTCTGACCCCTTCCCCATTGCATTGACAGAGCATTCTAAGAGAAGTCAGTCAAAACTTGGTAAAGGACCAAGGATGTAAGTGAATGATCTACTAATGTCATCAGGATAATGTTGATTTTGCATTTGAGACCTTAAGCCAGACCTTCTTTTTGAGCCTTTGCATGTGACATTAATGCATCAAGACGTACTCCCATGAAATCTGATACGATGCCTCTGACTTTTAAATTAATATTTCAGGCTTTACAGGGTGACATTTTAATAAAAACAATATTATGTAGTGCAGCTTTAAGAAATTCTAAGACCTACAAAGAAAATGGTCTCATGTGTATTAATGTGTATCTTTGTGATAATACAGCACAGAAATACAGTTCCAACACTTCCTGAATCTGTAGAGTCACCCTTTCCATTCCATCTTATGGCACGATCGTACGTGACACATCTGGAGTTACGAGACTATGAAGAGGGGTTCAGATACCCATCATCTGCCTCTCACCGTGTGTAACTGGTGGTTTTCTGTGTCTGTCTACATTTTGTTCAAAATTGACCAATGGACACTCTGGAAATCACCAAGCACTGACCCATCACATCAGAAACCCTTTATTCTTCATTCAGTCGACACCAGAGAAATGGCGTGCATAAAGTTTACAGCTGTTGAAGTTGCTGCAGCGATTTCGGAAAATAGAGACAAAGATAACAAAGCATTTTCATATGTAACATATGGGTATCAAATTATATACAAGTGCCTTAAGAAGAAATGCCCTCAGACCCCAGAGGGTTAAAAACATTTTGAACAGCTATTTGTCCCCAAACAGTGTGATGGACAGTGTATATCCTTACATATTCCCACTACACTGAGTCTACAAGCGAGCACATGCACAAGCTCATAAAGACAAACATTTTGATTTTCACAGGCCGCTCAGTGACACCAGTGGTCGTATCAGGTTATTGCTTACCGATGACAGCGTGGCATAAGCTGCAGGCCCTGAAGTCTTTGTGTTTCTGCTTGTGTCATCCATGTGACAGTGAGACACGTGTGAATGGACAGGCTTACTGAACCAGCTTCACTGCCCCCCACGATGAAAACCTCACCTACTCTGCCCAGGAGATTTCAATACATTTGAATGTTTGTTTTGCATGGCTCTGCAATGAATGCATGAAAGTGTTCATCTGTTTTCCTCACTCTTTCACGTGTGTGTGTTTGTGTGCACATGCGTGCAAATGTGTGTACAATAGCTTGTTTGTGCATACTCTTTGTTCAATGACAGGCCCCTACCACTCTGCCTATCATGTAGCTGCGCAGAGGAAAACACGAACTGCTGTGTATGAGCTATTCTTCCTCTTTTACAAGCACGCAATGAGCTCAAATGCACATGAAATCCATCAAAGTCACACATTGCTAATAACAATTACTACATATCTGTCATGATATGGAGCTGGGCTGAGCAAGGATCAATGGGTTAGATGAGAAAATGTTAAAATGGGAAAATATTGAAATGTTTTTAACATCCAGTACTGTGCATGTCTTTCGTTCATTCGATTTTCAAGCAAAACAGTCAAGAAAAAAAAACATGTTTCACAGAAAATCACACAGGAGCCCCCAACACCAAGCATAAGATATTAGAATAGAAATATATTAGTATTTAATTTGTCCACTCTTTATTTTTGTCCACTCTACTGCCACTTTAACTCTCTCATTCTTCTAATCCTAAAACCAGTTTGGTAAAGTTACTGTTCTCCCAACAAAAACTGCTCCCAAATTTCTCACAGACATTGCTCCCCTTTAAAAAAGACACTAACATTCACACAAGCAACTACCCAAACTCACCTTAGCTGCCATGCACATTTCTTTCTCATGAGCACCTAAATGACTAAGGGAGTTTTTTCAGAGGAGATTAGATTTGCATAAGAAAAGGGACAGTCAAATGGGAAAGATGGGAAACCTAACATCTGTGTAAGACCTGGTAGACCCCATAAACTGTCCCCAACAGGTAAACAGTACACACTTAAAAAATGATGGTTCTTCAAAGGTTCTTTAATAAAGAAAATAGTTCTATACAGAACCATGAACACTCAAAGAACCCTTTGCATGATTAAAGGGTTCTTTGCACTGTGAAATGATTCTTCAGATTGATGGAGAATATGTTGTAGATGGTTCTATATAGAACTATTTTGAAAAGGGTTCTATATAGCACCAAAAAGGGTTCTTCTATTGTTACAAGCTTGACATCGTAACAATATCGAAACCTTTTTGCACACCTTCAGAACAGAATCCAGATTGCTAAGGACTTATTGAGTAAAAAAAAAAAAGTATGAAGTACTTTCCTGTTCATATGTTTTCTTGCTCAAAGTGGTAGCATGTAAACAAAAAAAAATTAAAATTCAATAAAATTTTTAGGATGTTGATTACATTTCAAAATCAGTGCAACAATAGCATTGAGAGATCGTTCACATATGAGGGTTAGTGCTCATTATTCTTGATTTACAATGGAGACTTCAATTAATGGCTACCTAAAAGCACCAAGATCAGGCATGTGCACAGATAGACCCCAAAGCCATTTTGCCCTCAGATTGTACAAGTGGCCTCCTGGTCAGTGTATATAATAATTGTGTTTTATGTGGCCATTCTTCAAGATCTGCTCAGCCTCAGCTCAGAAATAGAGTTATAGAGTTGGCTCTGGTTCCACAAGCCTCATTTAATAGAAGACAAGACAAACATGAGGGAACACAAAACACAGTTTTTAAAAGATTGTTTCATGCATTTAATGGAAATAGGAAGAGGAAAAAACTTTGAAACACATATATTAGCCATGTGAAAAAAAAAAGCCTCCTAAAATGAATGACAACTTCAACCAGATACTTCCTATATCTGGGGATCAGTCTTTCAGATCGCTGTGGAGGAGTTTTGGCCCACTCTTCTTTGCAGAGTTGCTTTGATTTAGCCTCATTGGAGGGCTTTCGATGTTGTGCTTCAGATCGTCGTCTTTCTTATAACTCACTTGCACTTGAGCTTCAGATCATGGACTGATTTACGAATCTTCTCCTGCAGGATTTTCTGGTAGAGACCAGAATTCATGGTTCCATCAATTATGACGAGACGCCTGGACCCTGAAGCAGCAAAGCATCCCCACACCATCATACTACCACCACCATCTTTGACTCTTGGTGATGTTCTTATTGTTGAATACTGTGTTAGCTTCACACCAGATATAATGGCACCCCTGCCTTCCAAAAAGTTCCACATTGGATTCATCAGTTCACAGAACATTATTTCAAAAGGCTTTGGGGGTCATTAAGATGCTTTTTGGCAAATGTGAGATGAGCTCTTATATTCCTCTTGGTCAGCAGTGGTTTTAACCTTGCAACTCTCCCATAGATAGCATTTTTGCCCAGTTTCTTTTTAATGGTGGAATAGTAAATGCTGACCTTATCTGGTAATGGCTCTGAGTTTGT
>JAILXH010289382.1:73644-93136 GCA_023558415.1 Piaractus mesopotamicus | reverse complement strand
ACCACTGAGTTCAGAATGAAAAACCGGATTTGAACTGTTACTTGCATCCTGCCGTCAAGTGAAACTGATAATCTGCAAAATAAACTCCAGCCCCCAGCCGCAATGAGGGCATCAGATTTGAGTCATCTGCCTTTTAATGAATGGGTCTTTTTCAGGTGGACGTTACGTGTGTCAGATAATCTGAGGTGACAAAAACACCAGCCTGTACCTTCGTTCATAAAACCGGTTCTTTTATATGCTTTTGTCTTCAGTGACGCCGCAATCATGGCTAAATCTAAAAGAAGCTGTGTGTCTAACGTGCTCTCTTTGGCAAGTGGCCAAAGGCAAATAGAAACTGCTGATTGTTGAAAGCCAGAAAGGGGGATGATTACTGAGATAATAAAGCGTAAAAGAGAGAGATCAAGAGAAAGACAGAGACATGGGGGACATGGGGGAAGTCCATTAAGGTAAATTATCAGGCGACAACACATTTTCTGGCTCTGATGTCATGCAGGTGACATTGAATAGAGCTGAAATCCCAAAGAGCCCCATTGTTCTCAGGGAGATCCTAAAAGAACAGATCTGTGACATAACCTCCTTTTCTGAGGCCTAGCTGGCCAGATACAGGCTAAAAGTGGCTCATGAACGCCCGGCAGCTGGATTACGGTCATGGAAGGGTGTATTTTTGAATGTTCCGCACTCCCACAACAATCCCAGCACATTTATAGCAGATATTATTGCCCCAGAACCTGGAAGGACTGTACAGCAAGCTTCTATGGTATCATAGACACAGCTGAGTAATAAAAACCCAAACATCCTGCCACGACCTGAACTTTGATTAAAAAAAAGTGTTGAAGCTCCCTTTCAAGACTTATTAACTCTTCAGGCAATGTTATGTTATTTAACAGTGTGCATGTCCTGAAGAAACCAGCTGAAAAAAACAAGCACTAGTCCAGCTTTGACACAAAGGCCTTGGTGTTCTCCCAATTCCACAAGCATAAACATAACCCCACACAGCACAGGCAAAGTGTAGGCCTGACTATACATCATATGTCTAGGCTAAATCCCTCCTTCTCTCTTTTTCTCTCTCATTTTCTGTCCATTAGGCTCCCTCTCCTTAAAAGCCTTTGTAAAGGGTTAATTATAGGTGGTGCAGGTAAAGCGAGGGTGATGGTGATGAAACATGGGGTTGCCTCTGGTGAAAACATTGAGGGAGAGAGAGGGAGAGAGAGAGAAAGAAAGTTCCCGGCAGGCAGGCAGGAGAGTTTTATCATAGTCAGCATGAGCGCATCTGTCCCTAATTTGGCCGTGACTCAAAGGTAAGTACGGGCGCAGACAGCTGTCTAAACTCAGACGCAGAGAAAAACCAGCCTTTAGTGTCTTCCAGCAGAGACACAGAACTTCAGATTATGCATGGTAGTCTTCCCTGTAGTTGAATAGTTGAGGTGATGTGGCAAACAGTGGATGGAAACACCGCCTGCCAAAAGTTTGGGTACACTTTGTATTCTTTTGACCTATAGAAGTATACTGTATACTATTTAAATATAATTATTAAACAATTTCATTAGTAATTATACAGTTATGGAAACAATTACATTAATATTTGATTTACCATCCGTAATGACAGCTTTGAGTATGCACTTCTAACTGTTTTTTGTGTTTTTGTTTTAGTGTTAAAAGGCAAACATGTGACAAAAGATGTTTATTTCTTTACACAAATAATAAAACTGAACAGCATAACTTTAACTTTTTATCAACTAATATCATGTAAAATATCTCCCTTTCTACTTACAAGCACAAACATTGTATCGTATTGTAAATATTTAAGTACCGTGTCTTCACTTTTAACATAACCACAACAAAACTCACTTTTTGTTTATGTTTGATGTAACTTTTCAAAAGTACACTCTTTAAAAAACAAAGGCCACAAATATATCTTTGAGTGATGCCACAGAAAAAACACTTTTCATTCCATAACATAGTGGTTCTCAAAGTGGGGTTTGTGATATTGAACCCTCAGGACCTCTAGGCCTTCAGAGAAGTCCTAATAATTTCTGGGTACTAAAAACGCATGTCTGTAATTTTGAGTTATTTCTGTTCAGTAGATTCATGCTTGTGTTTAAACTCTGTACATATTACAGCACCACTCTTGTTTCATGCTTCATCCTTGTGTGGTGTTCAGATCTGTGGGACCCATTTTCAGTGTTTTTTAGCAAAAGAAAAAATGATGCAATTTATCATTATTTCGACCTCAGATTCCTTGGCCTTTGCTCATTTTCTGGGATGATCAGAAACTGTGTTCCTCTGTGGTATCTAGATAAAAATAGCTATGCGAGCTCACCTATTGGTAAGGACTTCAAGTCCTGAAGAGAAAACCTAACGTGTTAGATTAACCATCAGCATAATTATGAAGTAACAGGGGAATGAACCAATCACATTTTTGATTTTTAGCTTTGATTTTTTTAGTTTCCAGAAATCATTAGGCCTAGAAGGTCCACAGGGTTTCTGTCTGCTCTAAGCCTTCTGGAAATCCTAGATACATCACTGACTGTGAATATGTGCAGCGGCCTAATCAGTGGGATGTTAGAAAGGGAAAACAGTGGCAGCAGCTCTGTACCAGAGCTCTCTACTGAAAGAGTCACTGTGAAACTGCTAGGTAAAGTATATGCTAATATGTCTGTCACAAGCTTCAAGTAATGGAGTATTTTCTTGAAGCTGCAAATGTCTGTTTAATCTAGAATGGGCAAAAAATATACGTGTGAATTGCTTTTAGCTCAGTGCTAACAAACTACTAGAATGTCATGGGACTCCCTTAGAAATGAGGATTTTTTTAGAGGTGGGTTTTCCTCATGTTTTGATCAAGTTTTGACATTTATAGCTAAGTTGAAGGCATAGCTCTAATAATAATTCTTCAATGACACATGACTTTTTTCGTTTTTGTTTCTGTTTTGTATATTTCTAGCAGGTTGACTCTTCTGGTTTTAGGATGGCCCACGCGCTGCACGGGGCATTGGCTTGATTGTGCTTTGTGATTGGCCAATGAGCAGCGGTTGCCTGGGGTGCTCCAGTCTGGCAGCAGACACCACGCAGCAGGTTGGGCTTTTGAAATGCTTCTTGTTCTCTTTGTTAGATTAATAGACAAGTAGTTTGTTTAATCACTGTGCTTTAGATTAATGTTGTCATTATGAACAAACTATTATGAAATATTGAAAAGTTGGCTTCATCTTTGTTGATCTATTTTCAAGCTAGTCACCTTTCAATACTGTCATTGGTTCGTGAGCTTTGTGGCCTGTGCACTCACTACGTTTATTAATCTTAGCTAAGACTTACAGGAGTTGTAGGGTGGGTGCCATTTATTATGATACTTCTTTTTCTCTTGTTTTAGTATCACAGGGTGATTAGTTTTGCTTTTTCCTTGTTGTTTTGGCCTCAGCCCACCCTGAAAGTAACTACTCCTGCTATGTTGCTCAGTATATGTCCATAACAGTGGACCCTCAAGACATATATTTATGGGGTCTTTGATTTTGTTATTTTTATAAATGGCCTGACATTAGTGGGGATGACCGGTGTCACATTGTACATCATAAACAGTTATTTACGCTCTGAATGCTAAATCACCTGCTTATTCTAACTAGACAGCAACTATACACAAACATTTGAAATGGCCAAAGAGTCAGACCACATTGTTTCATGTGGGCAGGACAGCTAAAGCCAAATTACGCACATTCCAAAAGTACAACAACTACTACATCCAATTTTGTTTTACTGTGATGAATAACAGTAGACCACAATATATCATCTATCTCAATGTGCCAGCAAACAAGGCCAACTGGTTACAAAGGACCCTGATTATATAAGCAAACCAAAAGAATTTCTCAAACAAAACAATGAGGAATACAATCGTAAGAATATCCAAATGGTCAGTCTGTCCACGACCTCATAGAATTCACAGTGGGCATCTCATTAAGTAGCTCAGTGGACTTCTAAAAGCAAAAGCCATAGACGATTGAATATACTACCCCCCCTATCAAATACATATAATTATAGGTATTTGTCTCATGTGCCTTTGAACATTTGAACAGTTAGACTGTATTCATTTAATACATCTGTGGGGGATTCTTTCACACTGGATGGTGTTTGAGAACCCCTGCCCTAAAGAACTATGTTTTAAAAAAGTGATTAGTGAGTGTGAAGAACCTTTTAAAGCTTAAATTATCACATATTATAAATGTTCTATACCTGTTTGAGGGCTCTTCTTATAACATTTACATTATGTGAAGGTGCTTTAAAAAAAATAAAAAGGATTTATTGATGTAAAAGAGGTATTTGTTGATGTTTTGGGTATGTTGTATAAGCTTTATGATCATCTAAGTGCTGTCCTTGATACAAAGAGCAGATTTTGCCTAAATAATTCTTATATTGTGTTAAAATAATTTGGACCAAAGATGACTTAAACAGCTGAAAGGTTTGAGTGCTGATGAGTCCTGCCATCGGTGGTAAAATGTGGGGGGGTAGAGGATTAATTAAAATGACAAAAAAAATTTGTGCTTATATGTCTTAGAAAAATTTTGAAAAGCTAGGCGCCCCCAAACTTTCGACAGGCTGTATATACACATTCTGCAAAATTAATAAATAAAATTAAATATAACTAAATAAACAAATAAATAATTTGTAGAAATGGCACCTGAATATAATTTGTTCACTTGTTTTTCACAGTTAAAATGGAATTTTTACATTTTCAAATTTAATTTTTAACTTTTTTTCTAAATTTAGACATAATTACACAGGTAAAAAGTTGGCAAAGTCAGAGTGGTTTGATGTGACAACTACTGACCCCACAAATATAGCCATTTTATTTACCATCAAAAGTGACCAGTGAACCTACATGTGTCCTCTGAGTTTTATATGTAATGTTGATGATGGTAAAATAGTGGCAAGTCTGAAAAAATACATTTTCTTCAGGGAAATTTTTGCCTTACAACGTCCTGCGTGTGTCTCACAGCCATTAATATATTTTAAAATATATTAAAATATTTTAAGTCAAAAGAGTCTTGCCTCAGGCATCATGCAATTATATCGTGTAAGATTTCTTTTAAGCGTTTCAGACGTCTGGTTCCTATCACCACTGCAAAGAAGCCAGAGTCTCGAAGAAATTTTGAAAGTCAGTGGAATTCCCCTTTAAAAGTGAAACCCTGTGCAGTAGGTAGGCCGCAGTGTTTTCTTTTTCGAGCACAGTCGGACCGTGTCTCTTGATTTCTTGATTAGCAGTGTTTTGTGGTCAGAGAGTCCGAACTTTAGAGGGAGGCAATCAGACGGAGTGCCAGCGCAGCGGCAGGAGAAAACCAACACCGCAAACGCAGCCGCCACGTCGCTCAGCAGACAGGAAGTTCTTTAATCAGGGGCTTCCTGTCAGGCTCACTCCAAGAGCCTTGTTTTGTCTGTGATCACTGTAACGCACTCACCAGCTGTTGCTGCTGCAGCTGGGCCCCGAAAGCAGAGAAAACACTACAGCAGACTGCTGGAGGGAACGCTGCTCTGAAGTACTTCCTATAGCCCGTCTTTATGACTCTCTGCCAAGATTGTCTGGGCGATAAGAGACTCTGTCTTGAGTCTACAGCTGAACTCAACCCTGTATGATACTTTCTTCACTCTTTTTGTACTCCACACTCCTTATAGGGCTGCATGTCGTTCAGTAAAGTTACATAGGCTACTATTAGTCATCAGGGTTTTCCAGTCCACTCAAAGATGTACCGGTCCAACCTGTTTCTCCACACTAACCCCAAACATCACTCAGTCCATTACGTCCTTTACTGATTTTATCTACAACCCACACAATGACACACCAGCCCATGACATCATTTTCTTTAGGTTTTTTCATATTCTTATATCTACCGCCCTTGCCTTTCACTTTTTTTTGATGTTCTTTGCACATTATACAGATTTTTTTTTACATACACTTTTTTTGTATGCACCATTTGAAGTCATCAGCTGTCCTTTACATTGTATGAACAGTTTACAATGTATAGAGCAGTAGAAGTAATCAATAATTACTTGGAATAAAATATTAACATACAATAAAGTTTAGTATGTTATTTATTTTTCTTTCTGTACAACTATATATATATATATATATATATATATATATATATATATTATATATGTGTGTGTGTGTGTGTGTTACTGTCTTTATTATTAGTAGTAGTATTGGATGATACCACTCTGTCTTTTATTAAGCTTTAAAATGAGCTATTTTAATTTAAGCACTTCACTAAAAATTTCCAAACTTTCTGCATAATTAAATGGTAAAGATGTAAACAAATTTACATTTTATGTGAAATGCTCTGTTCTAGAGAAACTTACTGAGTCAGAATTGTTCACAGTGGTGGTGATAAGAACCAGATGACTAAAGAGTGTAATGCCTCTAAAAGCTCCCTTACAGAAAGTTAGTACATGAAACAGGTACAAATACACTGTCTGATGTCTGAGACATTGTTTTATTATAGTTCAGAGATAAGATTGTGGCTTAGCACATATTTTTTTAATCCATTAATGGTGGAGTGGTACATGCAGGGCACAGTGAGGTAAAATGGTGCCCAAAGAAAGCTTTTTTTTTTTTTTTTCAGAATCACCACTATTTTACCATCATCAATTACCTGTAAGGACTCAGAAGACATGTAGGTTTACTGTGTAGGATAGTAAATTACATGGCTGCATCTGTGTTGTAGACAATCTGAGCCCTGGTTCCCCCTGATTTCCATCACTACAATTGTAAAGAAATCCAAATCAAAGGTTCTGTACAGTGACCCTCAAACCACTCTGAAAGACACTGCTTACACCTCAACAGCAGGTATCATTTCAGGAGAGATTATTAACTGGACCGAATTGGATTCTTCTTTTTTTTTGAATATCTGATGAGCATCTTCTGCTCATTTCGGCCCGATAGCGATGCGCCATATCTAGTCGTAATATAAGCCAAGGTAACACCAAGCACGCTTTTTTGGAATGTTGTATCGCTTTCGGTCAGTTTTCCTCATCAGTTATGTTTCTATGGCAGCGCAGTGTTGTTGTTTGTTCAGTATCACAGGACAAACTGTCGCACCCTTCAAGGATAAAGTGAGCCACAGTGCTGCATTGTTTGGGCCTGAGTACAGCAATCCTTCGATAAAGCAAGAACACACAGAGTCTACTGTTCGGCGTGTAGGTGTGATCTGACGGTGGAAATGTAACCACTTTGTTTTTTATCTAATTTCCTCACACTAAGGCACCCCAGCCACTCCTTTTATCTGTCTCTAGATCCAATTTTGGAAGCATTAGTCACCGAGGCAGTTTTGTGAACGCTGTCCAAACAGCGGACTGGACACAGGAAATCTAGTTGTAAATCAGTAGCTTGTCTGAAAAATGTAAATACAGCTCAAGCCAATCAGTGTGTGTGGTCATTATTAAACACAATGATCTGTGAACCACAGGCTTTTGGGTGCTGCAGCACAAACCTTTGAGGTTATTATGAAGCTTTTCTCTGCAGATCTGTGAAGCCCAGGATTTTGGGTGCCGCAGCGCAAACTTTTGAGGTTATTATGAAGCTTTTCTCTGCATGAACTGCCTGTGAACTAAATCCTGGGTACAATTAATAACCCAGGATCAACAAATCAAAACAATGAACATTTGAAACAACGTGTGTTTAAACCTGTATTGCACACATGCCCTTCGGCTTCGTCTGAGGATCTCTCATCTGTCATCTTTCAAACTGCTGTCAGTGATCAAATCTAGGCACCTGATTGCAATCTGTCAGAGTAAAGTGGGTGGGGAGGGGGTGTGGTTTATGCTATACACACTCACAGTCATTTCTAGTGTTTGTGCACAGTAATTTCTAGTGTTTTTTGGGGCTTATTTTGTTAGGCAGCTAGTCATTGAAAATGTTCTATGTGTTTATCTGAGCAAAGTCAGTCCATATAGTACAGAAATACAGCTCAGTAGAAGTCATTGAAAGAAATATTGAAACCAAATCAAATCTTGACCTCTGAATCAAAAACCATTTCGAACATGAAATTATGTATATTTTTACATCCTTAATACTAAACACAGA
The DNA here is from genome assembly GCA_023558415.1 of Piaractus mesopotamicus. NCBI lineage: Eukaryota > Metazoa > Chordata > Actinopteri > Characiformes > Serrasalmidae > Piaractus > Piaractus mesopotamicus. The sequence goes on along the minus strand of JAILXH010289382.1, from coordinate 85,074 downwards.
GGATTCCTCATGTAATTTGTGTTTATATATGGATTCTACCACATTGTCTCAAAGTCAGGCTTTTACTTTCTGACTTGGAGTTTAGACTAAAATCCTTTGGCTATACCTTAACAATGTTTATTTTATAAAAAAAATAACAATACATTCATATTTGCCATTAACAAAATAATTATAACACCAATGAAATATTACCAAATGTATCATTAGTGACTGTTTCCGAAATGATCATTTTAGCAAACACAGCTTCGACCAGTACACACATAAAATCCTGTTTTTCATTTAAACACAAAAGGTTTACTTAATTGCAGAAAATATGTGTTTCGGTAGTGACAATTCTTAATATTCCACGCTGACATTCCGACTTTGGGACACATTTACTTTAAAAAAATGGGATCTAACTGCTCACCATGTCGCCATGAGGGACAGGGATGCAGCCTCACTGCCTGCTCTAAAATGCAGGGGAGTGGCTAAAATAAGGCCCCGCCTTTTAACTACAATTCTTTGTGTTTCGGTAGTGACATGAAAATATGGGTGTTTTTTGTACAGTGTGTTTTGAATACATTTTTTTTACTTAAAAAAGAAACTCGTAATGAATCTAAGTATTTCAGTTTCAATTTAAAAGGAAGTTCAAAATATCAGGCCTTGTGTTAACAGCAAAACAGGTATGTGAGAGTGATGTGGTGAAGTACCAGCTAAGGTAAGGCTACACTCCACAAACTTGAGATCAAGCACAGCAAAAATAAAACCAAAAATGAGCCGTTGGAGTGAGGCCATACACCTCTGAAGTCATGTGTCATTCTGTAGTCAGCTAAATGCCCATATTAGGAGCTCTGAGTCTAAGCTGGTTTTCTCTATGACAAAAATGAATGGGATATTTGAAAATCTCTACCATTGTGTTCTGTATTATCCCTGACGCATTTGGTCTTGCATACATTCTTCCATGGAATGTCATCAGATCCTCTGAATTATGATGTCATTTAAGACAACATTAAAACAACATTGCTTGATCCATGCTAATAGTGAACTACCATTCTTGTGCATTGAAATAATGTGACATGAAAATAAGTCTAATATTAAATTTTAACATTATTATATAATAAAAAAGCTACTCCTAATGTACTTAACTACCACACTTAACAAAGCCTGCTGCTTTGCATGGGGTGTTTTGATGAGGTTGCCGGTCTGGTGATGTCAGTTCAGTGTACAGCAGTTGGAGGTGGAACATCTTTGTTCACCACAGGGCGCGATATGACGCATTCTTTTTTTTGTCACAGAGAAATTCAGCTTAGACCTGGAGCTGCTAATATGGGCCACTATAGAATGTTTGATTGTACTTTCAATCTATGATTCCTTAACAAACTATTTTTGAAGAACCTTTTTAAAGTTTAAAGAACATAATGTATGCAGATCAGCACCTCCAAGGATGGCATGCCCACTCCAGATAAGGGGAAATGACCTGCCCCAGGGGGAGGAGTTTAAGTATCTCGGGGTCTTGTTCATGAGTGATGGGAAGAGGGTTGTGAGATCGGCCACAGGCTGGGACAGGCGGCAGCAGTAATGTGGTCACTGTACCGGACTGTAGTGGTGAAAAGGGAGCTGAGCCATAAAGCAAAGCTCTCCGTTTACCAGTCAGTCTACATCCTGACCCTCACCTATAGTCATGAGCTGTGGGTAATGTCCAAAAGAATTAGATCGCGAAGCAGCGGAAATAAGCTTTATTCACAGAGTGGTGGGCTACAGTCTACTCGACACGGTGAGGAGCTCAGTCACCCAGGAGGAGCTCAGAGTAGAGCTGCTACTCCTCCACATTGAGAGGAGCCAGTGGAGGTGGTTTGGGCATCTGATCAGGATGCCCCCTGGACGCCTCCCGGTGGGGGTTTACCAGGTACGGCATACTGGAATGAGACCTCGAGGTCGTCCTAGGACCTGCTGGAGGAATTATATTTCCAAGTTGGCCTGGGAGCAGCTAGAGGTCCCCTGGAATGAGCTTGGAAGTTGCGGGGGACAGAGTCGTCCGGGATTCTCTGCTCTCCCACCTGCTACCGCGTCCCCATCTGGATTAAGTGGTTAATGATGATGATGTAAAAGTTCTACATCAATTAAACTTAAAAAAACGAGATGTCCATGCTATGAACCTTCAATTTTAAGAGTGCATGACTCAATTTGGCATTTGGATTGATTTAGCCCTTGAAATGACCAGCATTCCCGAAGTTTTACTACAAACTCCTATTACTCCTGTTTTTTGTCTAATTACTCCTACTCCTATTATAAGAATAACTCAACTAGTTTGCAATGTAGTTATGTAGTTAAGCTTTAGTCTGTCAAAAAGCTGGGATTTTAAGGGATTGAATCCTAAAATAGCCCCAATTTCATGTTGTAATCCATGCCAAAAGGGGGAAAAAAAATCTAATTTTTGAATAATTGTCCTCTCTAATCAGTCAGTGCTCTTAGCGTAGACTTAGTCTGGCTTGAAATCTTTTTATGTAGAGGAAAGATAAGTCAGGTCTGCTGTGTGTGCCCAGTGAAGTCACTTGTGGAGTAACGTGACTTCAGTCACTATGCAATGAATATACAATCTTATCTGCTGCTTTTGGCAATAAATAAGCCTTGGTATTAAACATGGTGTCTACCTAATGATCAGGCCTACAAGCCTCATAGAAAGTATGCAACAGCAAGAACTAAGCAACAAATGAGCTTCACATTACTCAAATCATGTTTTTTTTTCTCATGAATGCCATATTCCACCCCACTCATCATGTCCTTACTTTCTACAAACACCGTCTAGGTCTTCTATGTCTTCAGAAAATATTTATTTGTGCATTTCATACTGAAGAACGCATTTGATGATGGCAGGCAGCAGTTTAATGCTAGTGTAATATTAACATGAGTACAGGCTCTGCCTTTCATAAAGAAAAGAAAATCTCATAGCCAAACTATGTTTTTCCTCTAGTGGAAAAGTCTGTTTTAATGTGCAATTCTCTCTTTAAAATGAAACAATAATAAAAACCTAATGGCCATGACTTCATGTAATGACCAATCAATGAAATTAAATTCCTCAGCAGAGGAATAGTTGTTTTATGGGCATATCTAACCCCCACTGACTAATGTCTTAATAATCCCAGAGTGCTGTTTATACGCCCTTAGTGGTTTATTCTGTACAATCACTGTTCCTCTGGGTGAAATGGTTTTCATTTTAATAAACTCTCCACTGCATCATATGAAGGAATGTTTTTACAATGGCACGGGACTGGCAATACTCCATGTTAGCTGGATATAAACTGAAAGACCAAGAACTAGGTTAATTTACAGGTCTCCTGTATTATGAAAGGATGTTGTTTGTTATTTACAGTGTCCCAGGATTTCAAACTTTCCGGAATTCTGTGGTTATATGGGCCCTAAGTGAGGATACTAGAACATATCAGACATGTCTAAAGAGGAAATGTGTCTACAGAAACCCATACCAAGGCCAAACAGTGCACTTTTCCACTGCTCTGTAAACACTGTTAATGTTATTCAGGTTAATGGTGTTTGTTAAGAGCTTCTCGCACTTAGCCAACAGAGAGGGAGTTCAAACCTGAACAGGGATTCACACTGTATTACACAAGCTATGCAATACAAGTAGAATAGAGCTAATATCACTCTCTTTCTTTATTACGGGGAATTTCTTGCTGTCTGGTCAAAATAAAAGCATTTACACGCTACGTTGTCTTCACCTTCTTCTGAGCCGATGCTACAATATTTGTGCTAAATTGACAACAGTTCTAAATTGACAAACGTCTGTACCATCTAGCTAATGTTAGCTAAAAACCAGCTAATAGTAGCTAGCCAAACAAACTCTTGTTCATGTGCAAGTCAAGCAGTTAGCATTTAAAAACACAAGCTAAAACTTTACCAATACCCTGCTGAAAAAAACAGCATTGACCTACATGAATTCTATGTTGGTCTAAACTGGTTTATGCTGGTCTAGTGCTGGTTTAGCTGGCCAATCAGAATATTCATGCTGGTTAACCAGCGTACCAGCATCCAAAACACGACATGTGCTGATCACCACCAAAACCAGCATGTTGTGTTTTGGATGCTAGCCTAGTACTGGTCTGGTGCTGGTTCAGCTGGTCACCTAGAGTGGTCACTCCAGCAACTAAAACACAACATATGGCGGCGATTAGCATATTAACGCCCATTGCTGCTGACCAGCATACCAGCATACCAGCATCCAGAACACAATGCTAGTCTATGCTGTTTTTTCATGCATTGTACTTATATTTAGCTATGGAATTAAGCATCATTAAAGTGTTAGCAAGCGTTATTCTTGGCACAAATGTAACTAGTGAAATAAGATGTTACCTGCCATGCTGTATCTTCAGTTTCCAACAACAAAGGAGTTGGTCCACTTGAAGAAAACTTAAACCAACCATATTATTTTATGGTGATTAGTTATGCTGCTTTAGAGTAGGTCTAGTCTTCTGTGGGGTAAAATTAAATAAAAAATTTTAATAAAAAAGATTTTTTGTCTAATTACTGTTGTTACTAGGCTAACACTGGGTCATTCCTAAATGCTAAGTCAATCAGTCATGGGCATCCACCAAATTGAGCCAAGGACAGGGGGCAATTAGTTATTTTCCAGACAAATCAACGACTGTTAAAAATGGCCAGATTCAGACATTTCATCAGCATGAATTATTCCATCTATCCACTACTGCTGTAGCTCTAACTGGGTCCCCAGGCAGTCATAATAACACCTATTGCACTCTAACCTCCAGTGTTTTGGGAGGCATGTTTGTTTCTAGAGTGGCAGCTGGAAAAATGCTGGTTTTCTCTCCACATGAGTGTGTTTTGGCTGCTGGGTTTAAATGTGAAGGCTGGAATGTCACATTAGTCAGTCAGAGACAGAGATGGAGGGTATTGTTTTCATAGGAGAGCCGTGGAAGGGTTAGGTAACAGGGTCTGCTGTAGTAGTGTGTATTGCACAGTGGGAGAACCTGGATGGACTGCTGTAGGGGCAGATGCTGAAGTGTTTACATGATGTGTTTCTGTATGTACATGTGCTTTTGCGAGCTGTTATGCAACGCTGTCGAAAAGCACTGTTGGGATGAATGGCTAAACCTTGGGATATGTTCTTTCTCTCTCTCTCTGTTGATCTCTTTCTCTCCAGTCCTACTGGATGAACTCGGGTCTTGTACACTATCTACCCTTTCTCTTCTCTCTCTCTCACCACTCTCTTTACCTTCTCTTTCTCCCTTTCTTTATTTTTCTTTCCGCCAAGAGGTCATCCCTCAGGCAAACTGGTGCAGAGCAGAGCGAGGCTGGTGTTGAAATGCATGTTATGAGGCAGGTTCGTTCTGTTTGTGCATGATAAAATGGTGACTCAGAGGGTTGATTAACTCAAGTGCTGCCTAAAGGCCATGGCTGCGGTCCAGTACGGCAAGCCTCTCACACGCAACCATGAACAGACCCCTCATGACCCAGTCATTTGGAGCTACAGGTCCAAGCAAGGACAACTCTTACTCTGAACTTTACAAATGCGGGCCTCAGTGTGTATGAAGAACAGTGTTGGGCGTGACGCAGTACAAAGTAATACATTGGAGTAATGTGATCACTTTTTGCTGTAACAGTGTAGTGTAACGCATTACAGTTTAAATTCTTGTAATCAGATTACAGTTACTGACTTAACCCTTGTGTGGTGTTCAGGTCTGTGGGACCCATTTTCAGTGTTTACTAAAAGAAAAGTGATGCGATTTATTATTATATCAACCTCAGATTCCTTGGCCTTTGCTCATTTTCTGTGAAGAACATATAAAATATCACATTTTCAGTGCCTTCACACTGTTCACCCCCCACACATTTATACTACACATGTGGTGTTGGGTGAACCCGCTGCGGGGAATAAAAGTGTGGAGGTGCTGTGTCCCTTCACTCTGTTCTCCTCCTACATGGCCTGCTGTTAGTGTGTGCGCGTGTGTGTGTGTGTATGTGTTTGTATATGTGTGTGTGTGTGTGTGTGTGTGTGTGTGTGTGAGGGTGGACAACATGGGCAGACTGCTGACTGTCTACAGCTGCTAAAGGAGAACCCTACACTGGCCACTTGTGATATTTTAAACATCTGGTATTTTTACATAAATGGCTTTGGCTGCATTGATCTAAAAGAAACAACAATGCTGTGGGTCCACCAGACCACTGAGTAACAAAAACATCAACACCACACAAGGGTTAATACAAATTTTATTTTTTATGTTACTTATATGTCTCTAAAGCACTTTTCAGACAGGATTAGTTTTACATGGGAAGGTAGAATGATGTACTTTTTACCAGCATTTCTCAGTGATTTTGTTCCATCTGAATGCACCACACCACTCATTTTTACCAACCTGTGCCAGCAGATATTCTGGGGCCTTTTACCTGCTATAAAACAAGCAATGAAAAGAACCCTAGGTTATTTTAATCCCATGTGACTTCATGGTCAAAAAAACGCATTCTCTGTGGCTAAAATCAAACTGCTGTATACTGTCCTACCTCAAGTGTACAACTCAATTCTCAACATTAAAACGTAAAAATTACATAAAAGATTTTATGCACTGATGTTGACTGTTGGCTATGAAGTCCCAAGTTGATGATAATGCTATTTTTTGTGTCACTTAAGACAACAAACAGGTGCTCAAGGTAAATGTGATCTTGGCTAAATTAAATGTTTAACATGTTTTCTACTCTTTTCTGGAGTATTGGCAGTGATTAAATCGAGTAGCCACTCCCAAATTTCTTATCCTGTGCAAATTGATTGTAAACATTATAAAGTTCACCCATTCTGGTAAACTGGTATTTCCTCTCTATGAATGATGAATCCTGTCTAGGAGAACAATATAAATTACATGTGATGCATTTTAATCATAAATTTCCTCTATATAGATTATTTGTGCTTGTCCTTGTATGTTATTTGCATGGGGGTGATTTACCTGCTTCAGCTGACTGCACGACTTTGTGAATGTGAGAAGTGCAAAGCATCTAATCACACTATGAAACTGATGGATAAAGATCCCCATGCTGATGATGAAAAAACCCAACCTCACCCAAACTCGATTTATACTCAGACACAGCTTTGTAAGCTTTACATTGTATTCTTACAGGTTTAATAATGACTTAATTAAAAGTAAAAGTACCTTCCCAAAAACAACTTGAGTAGAAGTGCAAATGTGTCAGGTCAAAAGCTACTTGGCACTACTTCAATTGAGTAAATGTAACTAGTTACTACTCAGCTGTGCTACTGGCTAGTTTCTTGTCATTTTTATCAAGCTAACTAGCTGTGTCTTGTTCACAGGCATGAATGTGATGTCTTTTAAATGATGTTTACTCTGATAAGCTATTTATTTCTCAATAAATTACTGAAAATGACTACTAGGTTTTCCCATGTGCAGTTGGTACAGTAAAGACACAGCCAGTGGTAAGATTACTTTTCTACAAAAAGTAATAAGTAAAGTAATCCCATTACAGTTTAAGAGAAGTAACGGAGTAAGAAGTCAGCTTTTCTTCTCAAATGCCACTTCAATTTTTAATATCTTTGTTTTACGGCCTCTAAGCCTATCTCAGTTTCCTTTCTACTTTTATCTTTTCTCCTAGTCAGGGACAGACATTAAGATCCAGGAACAGAAGTCATAAATCCTCAGCACATTCCCAGCACTGCTACTGCGACTGTGGGAAGGCTTTCACGAAAACCCCGCTGAAAGCCAAAACTTTCAGAAATGATGATGTTCCGCATATATTACCTCACACAGCCACACCAGAGGGTTTCTGCTGACCATATCTAGTGTTTTGGGAGGCACACAGACAGACACGCGTATCGCATGTGATCATACAGTCTCTCACAGACAGACAAAAACGATGAGTTTACACATCGACTGAGTGCATCCACCCACCCTGAACACAGCTCATGTCCATACAGAGTAAGAGTCGTATTCCTTAGCAACATACACAGACAACACTTACTCACACTTACTCACGCAAACACACTGTTCACTCTGATACGCCTTCCATCCAGCTGTGTAGCTGTTAGCACCTGAGTTGGAGTTGTTGTTTATTACCCTTACACTTCCAACACATGTAGTAAAAATATCTATTAGTGACTCCTCTGTACTTCCACAGCTGGGAAACACCTGATTTGTGTAGTCGTGTGAACCTTGTAATATCTTGAGTCATGTCTTTGTCCACCTCACTGCCCTTAGCTGCCCTCAGTCTCAACACCTGCAGTCTGACAGCAGAGCATTCTCCTTCTTTTCTTTGCTTGTCTACACGAAATGCTGAGTACTAACAATAAAAGCTGCCACGCACTGGAGTACTTGAGTCTGAAGTAGTGGGTACACTGTAGCTGACCCAATTACGGTTAGCAAGAACACCCTACATAGAACACAACTAGAACACTTAGCTAGCTAAATGAACAGGCCACCTAAAAACCATCAACATTAATGTTGTAATTTCTCTTTAAATATAATTCTGAATGTTTTCCATGAGAGATAAAAAAAATGTTACTTAAAGTATTTTGAAGTGTGGTTATGGCCTAAAGGACAAGTCGCCTATAGGTAGCTTTACGTAGCTAACATTAGTAACAGCTAAATTTACGAATTTCTTATGCATCACTATGCATTTTTAAGTAAGTATGTCCAAATCCTGGTTGTTTCCTAATATATATACACTGACCAAACACTTTATTAGGAACACCTGTACACCTACTCAATCACGCAATTATCTAATTAGCCAGTTGTGTGGAGGCAATGCAGTGCATCAAAAAATCATGCAGGTACAGGCCAGAAGCTTCAGGTAATGTTCATATCAACTATCAGAACGGGGAAAGTGATCTCAGTGATTTTGTTAACAGTGAATCTCCGGCAGGATAAGGACCAATGTCACAAAGCAGAAATCGTTTAATGTTCAATGTTCTTTGGTGGCCTTCCCAGTCACTGGATATGGATCCAACAGAACACTTTTAGGATGTGGTAGAGCGAGAGATTCGCAGCATGGAGTGTACCTGAAAAATCTGCAGGAACTATGCCCCATGCCACAACGAATTGAGGCCGTTTTGAGAGCAAAGGGAGGCCCTACCCAGTATTAGCATAATATTCCTAATAATATAACATGCTAAAAAATGGAGATACGATATATCGCTGCTGCTGGAACAAAACCTCATATGTCCATTTTTGCTGTTTTTAAGTTTTTGTCATTATTTGGAAATGCCTGTTGCCTTTTACATAGTGTGTAAATCTCATGATGAACGGACCAAAAGAAATGACCCCAAATAACTTGCAAAAATGACTGGTTCCATTGACTTAAAAGTAAATTATGTTTCTTCACTCTCCTGTAAAGTTATAATTTTGGAAATACAAGGTTTTGTTCCGACATATATAATAATAAAAATATAATAATAATATAGCTCAGGGAAAGGAGCTCAGTAGGGAGTGTGTTCGGTTAAGTAATGGAGGCTGAATCTTCAGATGAGCTAACATACAAATCTCTGGTGTACCATTATGAATTTTTAAGCAAGTAAACTCATTTCCTAATGTATATATGACATCTACACTAGCATTCAAAAATTTGGAATAACTTATAGTAACATATTAATAGTTGTTTTTTTATTCAATTTTAACTTATATAGTGTAAATTATTATAATACTATAAGCAAACCCCACAAGACATTTCAATATGTTTTATTTAATAAATCAAGTTTTTTTACACTGTAATTATTTATGTATGTTAATTTCTTGATAATTACTTGCCTGAAATACGTTATTTTGACTGTTTCAAATGCAGTCAATTTCTTCTTGAATAAAGGAATCACAGTTCTTCATTTTAACTTTCTACTAATTAGTTAAAATCTTTAAGTTGAATGACAGAGAGTGTCGTCATAACAGAATCATTTCGTTATATTTAACTGCAACATTTTTTGCTGATTATATTTTTACTAAAAAACAGTGATTCTAAATTTCTGAGCACTTGTATACCTATGTATCATTTACAGCAAACCATATACAGACGAGTCTTTGTATTTCTTTTGGTCAGCAGTGGTTTGTGCCTTGCAGCTCTCCCATGGATGCCATTGTTACCCAATGTCTTTCTTATTATGGAATTATGTACAACTGAGGCACGTGAGGCCTGCAGTTCTTTAGACATCCGTCTAGGTTCTTTTGTGACCTCCTGGATGAGTCGTCGATGCGCTCCTGGTAATATTTTGACAGACCGGCCACTCCTGAGAAGGTTCACCACTGTTCCAAGTTTTCTCCGTCTGTGGATCCTATCATGGTTCAGTTAAGAGGCTCAGGTTAAAAGCATGAAGAACTGTAGGCAGGATGGATCTTGCCTTCTTCTGACAGAGTAAGAGAGAAAAGGAGAGTCTGACATATTGAGGGTGGCAAGAGAGAGGACAGAAGGGGATCTTTAAGACATTCAGAGAGAGGATTAAGGCCTGCTGAGTTGGACTTGGAGCTGTTCGGGCTTGTCTTTCAGTGCTGTGGTCAGGTTAGGAACACATAATTGGAGTGTTAGGATGGAGTCTTCTCTCTTTGATGCTTGCTGAGAGAGGGCACTGGGCTGGAAGACGTTCAGGACTTCCTTACGTAATACCCGCTCTTCACAGTCTCCAGCAGAGCGCACAAAGCTCTCAGAAATGCTAACATGTGAACCGCGGCCTGCCGCTTTTGGCATTCAATAAAAGTGCGTCTCACTCTGTTCGGCTGAAGGACTGTATTACTTGTACCATGTTTCCAACCTTTTAGGCCCAAGATTACTATCTTCAGCCAAAGGTGGTGCTCAAAACTGGTGGTCTGTTTGGGGAGGACAATGTGTGGAGTAATTTCATATCATAATCAAATGGTCTAAATCAGCAGTTTCCAGTCTTTGTCCTGGTGTAACCCTGCTGTGCATACTTTGGTGTTTTTGCTGATGTAGTACTCCCTCTTCAATTCAAAAAGGGTCTATAAAGGTCTAAGCCCCACCACTTTTGCTGCTATTGGTACACTTGACAAGCTATCAAGCCCCATATGTTAAGTATGCAGTTTTTAAGGTCATGGGTAAGCAATTTACTCTGTGAAACTGGAGCAAAACTAGTGTTGTGCATTTTGATAAATTTTAGTGTGAGAGGATATGTAAGGGTTCATGAACAGGTAATCAGTTTACAGCAGGGAAAGACAGAATAAGGGAAAAAAAATGCTTTTGGCCAACACTAATGTAGGACTGTAGGGACTTTTTTAGGTGACAGCACTGGTGTTGCAAAAACATTTAGCAACACACAGAAGAACACATTTGAAAACATGCTTTATTATTCAAAAATAGCTTAGAGAAATGAGTAGGTTTTGCGTTGGGTGAGTAACAGTGACTGCCTCTTCAAATGAGCTGAATGAGCTAACAGGGCTAACTGGTGCAACACTGAATGCTGATGAGGACTGTCAGCATGTT
>JAILXH010289382.1:54442-66194 GCA_023558415.1 Piaractus mesopotamicus | reverse complement strand
GCACCAGCGACGCAGACGCTGCTCAAACCAAAGAGAATAAAAACAAACCCAAATTAGGAAAAAGGAACTAAACATGAAGATCTGGAACAGCAATCATTTATAAAATACCAAGAACCTAATGAAACCCTAAACTAACTTATAAACACTGTCAGAACACTAGGTATCTCCAAAATGTTTGTTTTTCTTTTTTTTTTTACAAGTAATATTAGTCCATTTCTACTGATCCATTCATCATCAAATTATTTTTGATAATTATATGAGATTATGGCTGAAATATCCAGTTAGGAAACAGAAGTGTTGTTTGTTACTGTTTTACTGAAGGCAAAGAAAGTGTTTTTACTTTAATTAAGCTATGGTTTTGTCCCATTAAATGTCCCTGACAGAGGTGGGAACAAATCACTAAGTTGCAAGTAAAGAGAAAGTCTCAAGTCTTCATATTCAAGTCCCAAGTCAGTGAAGGTGAGTCTCAAGTCAAGTCCCAGGTCAATAGTCCTAATCTCAGAGCCCTAAATAAGTCAGTATGGATTCTTCAGCTAATGTAAGGCCATAACACTGAATAATGGTAACAGTTCTGTAGCCTTTTAATGACAGCATGTTAGCAGTGTATGGCTGCATATTAATTTTAATTTTTTTTTGTTTTGCCCTTCCAAAATACAAAAATAAAAAATATACAAAATCCAGGGTACACAGATAACAATGACCGGCATGCTATATACACAAAGAGTAGCGCACTACACATGAAAAGAATTTTAAAAGTACCACTGAACTTAATAAAAAATAACTTTATATATGATTTTTGGAAACATTGGGTGCACAGGATTAAAATAAAAACTATGTCAGCCAATGAAAACCAATCGCTAGTTTAAATTGAATTTAGACGACACCAGAAACCAACAACTGAGCTGAACAACAACAAGTTTACAGAAAAGACAACAAAATTATGGTGAATGTACGAAGCTGAAGTTGACTTTTTTTGCCAGCTTCTTATTACATATTACAATTTAATGCTCCACCTTAACGGTGCAGCAGTTACGTTCCGGCGCCTAACTGCTGAACCATTTAAGGTGGAATGTCAAATTGTAATATGAAGCTGGCGAATAAAAAGTCAACTTCAGCACGAGTCTTGAGCTTTTCCGAGTCATGACGCTCAAGTCCGAGTCAGAGTCCAAATCACTGTTGTTGAAGTCAAAGTCGAGTCCCAAGTCTTTCTCGATTTTCTCGAGTCAAGTCTCAAGTCATCAAATTTGTGACTCGAGTCACACTCGAGTCCAAGTCAGACACTCTGGTGTCTGAAGTGATCTGAGACAGAACTGTTTGTGTAGTTGTGCAGTTTGTGGCTGCCAGTACGGCTGAGTGAAGAAGAAATTACAGCAGGAACAGCAAGACTACAAGCATAAACAGCACAGAGAATCAGCAGACGTGCGAATGCGGCTTCATAATCACTGCTTAAAAAAGAAGCCCAGTTGTTAGAGTTGAAATCTGCCAGCTAAACATCACTGTTTGCTCCTAACAGATTCTCTTTAACTGGTTTACACGTTATATTCTCTTTATAACTGCATTCTGCCCTCACTAATAAGCTGAGCAGGTAACAGGTACTATTATACAGTAATAAAAGACGGAGTCCAAGTTCAAGCCCTTAAACTGAGACATATAAAGTAAAGAATGCCTCTTATGTGCCTATTACAAGCTAAAAGTGTCCTTATTTAAACTAGAGCTGACATAAAATTCCATATAGCACCGGGCTAACCTCACTAGCTTGGTGCTAACATAGCTAGCCATGGTGACAATAGAAGGAGCATCATCGTAGTGCATTGCTATTTCTACATTGCTATGTAATAGCATCACTTTATAGTTCTCTGTGTAAACAGCTACAAACATCGGCACACAAGCATTCGAGCATCCCAACAATAAAGATTATTCATTCAACATATTAGATGTGTTCCAAAGCCTAGGCTGCAGCCAATGTAGGCTGCACTTCTCTGCCTCTATGTCATAGAAGACTGTTCCAAAGTAAAGGACACTGCGTATACAGCCTAGAAATGCAGCCTACGTTCAGAGTGATTACGGAGTTTTAAAATGTAAGTCCTTGAATTCGTCTTCATTGCTTTATAAAGTGTAAAATGATTGATTAATTAAAACATTCACCTATATACTGTATTTAAATCATAAGTATTTGTATGTATGTAGTTTATCATACTACATAGGCTTGTTGGCGTATCAGCTACCATAGCAACAAACACAATGCAACGGGCAACCAGTTACCTCACAAGTTTCATGCCGCAATTGCAAGAGGCGGACCTTTCTGGTGACGTCACCACACAACCTCGTTAGGACTCTTCCGTTTCTGTGACCAATAGGCTACTAAGGATGAGTCTTCATAGCACAGGCCTACGCAGGACCCGCCCTACCTCGGCTGCAGCCTAGGCTTTGGAAGGCAGCTAATGTCTATTTATGCTTCATCAAAAGCCACTCCAAGCATCATGGGGGGCAGGAATAAGCGGGCTAGGTGGGTATATGTAACTGAGCTGGTTCCTGAGACATCAAAGAAACAGTGAATTCAAAATGAGCTGTTTTTGTATGAACTGTATGGAGTGGGTAGGGAATGGTAAGTTTTTAAAACTTTCAAACTCTTTTATTTCAAAGAAGCGAGGGAAACATAGTTTCTGTGATATGGGCCCTGCAACTGCAACTGATTAGCGTTCCTGTAGTTTCACATATCCACATCTCTATTAAAACTGAACGAAGGCATCTGAAGATGAACTTGGGCTACTCCCAGAATCCTGGTTATAGACTAAGGACGATTATAGCAATCATAGTAGTCTGTAATTTACCAATTACAGCAGCTCTCAGTCGATGTGCTGAGCTGAAGTTTCAGCAGTAAGAGAGGGTTCAACTGCAGCGTCAGCGGTGTGAGTGGGTTTAACTCTAATCTGTGTGGCTACTTGTAATATTTCACATTTATTTGCCTAGCTTACTTTTAAGCTTTCATAATCGTTTACTTATTTAGAATCCTAGGTTATAATGCTCAAGACAGAGATTATCTATGTTGTGTAAATGTTTGCTTACACATTATCCCCAGGTAGCTCTATTAGATTCTAACTAATTACATAAGAATGTCAGAATGGAGGTGCAATAGGTGTGGCCTTTCGGCCTCAATGCGTTCTGCAAGTGACTGCTTTTGGTCTGACGGTGGTGGCATTTATTACATGTAAGTTCAAAAGCTTTGACACTTATGTTCCATAGTATAAGTACATTAATTATTTACAAACAGAGTTATTGAACTTCTGCCTGCACTATTTTACAGAGTGGCAAAATTTTCCTTTGGCCAAGTCTCAGTGTGGCAAATAGGAGGACAGTTGGCACGTCTGGTAGTTCCCTCCAACATGGACGCATCGAGCACAAGTTGAAATCATTTTAGAGAACACATGAGATGCAAACTCATAAGCACACTGTGCACCAACCCCACCACCCATTACAGTGATGAGGATGTAGGAGAGGCAAACCCAGAGATCACAGTTTCAGAACTGCACAGGGCCCAGTTTCCCAAAAGCATTTTAACGTGAAGATCATCCTAACTGGTAGAGAGAATGTTCAGTGTGACGCTCACTCTAACATTTAAGAATAATCTTTGTGTTTAGATGCTTTTTTGGCAAGCCCAGCTCAGTAACTTTGAATCTTGGTTCAAATTGTCAGATGCCACCTCCATTACCACAGGCTTTTTGGAAGAGTTCCATTAAAGAAGCCTTTCCTAAGAGCCAAGCCACAAAATGCAGTGTCTAAACTTTGCAACATGTCATTGGTACTACAACTGGAATCATGTGATGTGGTCAGATTGAACTTGCACATTTTGGTCATGCACACATATTTCTCATTTGGTAAAAAAAAAAAAGGGCTGCATACAATGAAAAGCACCTGATATTCACTGTCAAAAATGGTAGATCACTGATGTTTTTGGACTGTTTTGCTGCCAGTGGTTCAGGATTCTCTAGTGAAAATCAATGGCACAATGAATTCCACTACAAACTGGTGGATTTAGCCCATAATCTGTCTGCCAGAAGAATCTCTGCCAGAAGGCTGAAACTTGGCCGTGGTTGGACCTTTCAGCAAGATAATGACCCCAAACACAAATCAAAATCCACACAGAAAAAAAAGGTTTTGCAATGGCCCTCTCAGTCTCCAGATTCTAACTGAACTGAAAAACTGTGGTGTGTTGTGGAAAGGTCGGTTCACAAGCGAAGACCTAAGAAAACCAAGGATCTGGAAATGTTCTGCATGGAGGAGTGGCTCAAGATCCATCAAGTGTTCTCCAACCTAGTTAAGCATTACAAAAAGCAGCTCAGTGTCATTATTCTTGCCAGAGAATGCTCAGCAAATATTAATAATAGGGGTGTCAATATTTTTTAAACTTATTTAAAAAAAAAAAAGTGTTACTTTTTTGGTTCCAAAACACAATGTAAAAATTTTAACTCACAACTTACTCATTTGTTTAAGCACAAAATATCACTTACTGTATTGGTGGTCTATTGAATAAACTTCAACTGAACCAACAAGCTTCCCTTACTGTATTACAGTATAACTCCTCCTGTAGCATAATCCTTATTAGCACTTCTGTACAAAGACATTTTTTACAAATGTTCATATCAATCTGTAATATTCTGTTTATATTATTGCTACATTATGTTTTATAGTACATGTCTACTCGTCCTGCATATGTATAGATGTTCATATCTGCATATGTACAGATATCCACACATCTCCTGAACCCCTTTCACATTGGTTGTTTTTTATTATTATTCTTTATTCTATTTATTGCATTTTAGTTTACTTTTCCCTTTGTTTAATACTCGTTAATAGTAACACTCAATAGACTCTGCGTAACATGTCAAAAACATATAAGGAGTTTGGATTAGGTTTTGGGTTGAGTTTGAGGTTAAAGTTAGGGCCTGGATTTAGGGCCAGGGTTAGGGTTAGGATTAGGTTTTGGGTTGAGGTTAAGATTAGGGTTAGGATTAGGGCCAGGGTTAGGGTTAGGATTAAAGTATTCAGGAGAGGATTAAAGTAACAAAATTTTATTCCACATATTGGTCCATTCATCACTGTTTAAAGAGCATCTGGTGTTTTCAAATTGTGTAACAAAATAAAAACTAAAAAAAGAAATGATGATGGAAATGATGAGGTTTTAATGTGACAGTGAAAATACAGTTGCCAGAGAGCTGCACCAGATTTTGAAGATTTAAAGTGAATCTGCAGGGACTGGAGAGTGAGGATGACATTAATCATCGCTTCATTCACTCACTTTCCATAAATTCTGCACTATGGCAGGAGAAAGGAAAGACGGGAGCTTCCAAAAAATCCGCATATCAAAGGTGTGGTTGGCAGATTTTTGACACCCAAATGAAAGTCGGAACAAATCCTCTTATGTAACCTCAGAAAGCACGAAATGAAAAAAATGTTCACCTCCTTCCAACATTGCAAGAGTCGATGTGCAAGACGGTACAGATACTGTCATATTCCTTCAGCAAATCTAATTTAGGGAAAACTACCTCATAACTAATATCATTTCAGAGACACAAAAATCTGACCTCCCTCAAACATCTCACTTAAACTGGATCTTCCTCTCTGTCTCTTTCTTTCTCTCACACTCTCTACTTACTTGTATATGTATACAGAGAGTTATATATGGGGACAAATGTATGTGGACACCCCTTCTAATTATTGAGTTTAGATGTTTCAGACACACCCATTGCTAACAGGTGTATAAAATCAAGCACACAGCCTTGCAATCTCCACATGACAAACACTGGCAGTGGAATGGATCATACTGAAGAGCTCAGTGACTTTAAACGTGGCTCTGTCATAGGATGCCACCTTTGCCACAAGCCAGTCTGTGAAATTTCTGTCCTGCTAGATCTGCCCTGGTCAGCTGTAAGTGCTACTGTAAGCAACAACAGCTCAGACACAGGGGTTTACCACATAAATTCACAGAGCATTGCCTCACTCACTATTGAGTTTCAAACTGCCTCTGGAAGCAAAATCAGAGCTGTGCATCATGAGCATCAAAAAATAGGTTCCATGGCCGGGCAGCTGCACACAAGCCCAAGATCACTATGTGCAACGCCAGGTGTCGGCTGGAGTGGTGTAAAACATGCCACCACTGGACTCTGGAGCATTGGAAACATGTTCTCCGGAGTGATGAATCCACTTCACTATTTGCAGATACATCCAGGTTTGGCAGATGCCAGGAGAACGCTACCTACTGGAATGCATAGTGCCAACTGTAAAGTTCGGTGGAGGTGGGATAATGGTCTGGAGGCTGTTTTACAGGGTTTGCTTTTCAGTGAACTTCAGGTGGGTTCCTTAGTTCCAGTGAAGGGCAACGTTAATGCAACAGCAATTTTATGCTTCTAAGGCCTTTTTCTGTTCCAGCATAACTGTCCCTGTGCATAATCTGAGGTCCTTAAAGACACGGCTTGATGAGTTTGGCGTGGAGGAACTCCAGTGGCCTGCGCAGAGCCCTGACCTCAACCCCACTGAACACCAAATTCCCAAACCACGTCTTTAAATGTCTGAAATACTAACCCCTAAATTTCAACCTGTATATATATATATATATTTGTATATATGTAGTGTTTTTTCCATGTTTTAAAGGTATTTTTGATTTCTTTTAAAATAAAGATTTAGCTTTGAGTTTAATTTTGAAATAAAATCTATATTTGGTAAGTGTCAGTGGCATTATTTTTGAATTGGTAGTGACAAAATGGAATCCTTTATTTTAGTAAAGTAAATATAATAATAAGTAAGGTTTAGGGTCAATCACACGAAAAATGATTTTCGTCTAAATTTAAGCGTGTTAAAAGTCTGAAATGTGTTTTCTAACTCTGACTTTGAAACAATTCAGTAGAATGATCCACGAATCTCTCTCTCTCTCTCTCAGACAGCATGTTCTTCCTGACCTACAAGTGCGCTCCATTTGTCAGAGTTCGGTTACAGAAGGGTGAGGCAGGCTTTCCCACAGATAACTGCAGAGGGGTTACCAGATCCTCCTTCCTGACTTTCTGCTGCTTCCTCGGCTTGGAGTCAGTGCCCAGCAGGGCTCCACCTTGACCAGACCCTCTAGTCATCCAGGCAGAGTGTTTGTGAATCACAGA
This sequence comes from Piaractus mesopotamicus, assembly GCA_023558415.1. NCBI lineage: Eukaryota > Metazoa > Chordata > Actinopteri > Characiformes > Serrasalmidae > Piaractus > Piaractus mesopotamicus. The sequence goes on along the minus strand of JAILXH010289382.1, from coordinate 59,046 downwards.
GGGAGGGAGCATGCAGTCCAGTGCTCGTTTTACCATGCGTGTTTTGGGTTGAAACCTGACCTATGTGTGAAATAATGTGCCCTCCTGAGGGTCAAATTAGTGAAAGAAACGAGCATCATCACTGACCTATCTGTGAGGCTGCGTGAGTCATCAGATGTAAGAGAAATCCACACCACTTCCCAGCTTTAGCTGATTCATTTACTGCTTGTGGCACCTCAGGGTCAATAGAGAAGTGGTCAGCCTACATGAAACGTTTTGTGTGCGAGTAGAAATCAGTTTCGCTCTCCGGTACATGAACACGCAGCTGTTTATGCCAGTCATTTTCTCTCCAGCAGTTTGAAGCAATAGTTTGGGAAGTAATCCTACAGCTTATATAGACACTTTAAAAAGATGGTTCTTCAAGGGTTCTTTAGTAAAGAAAATGGTTCTAGATACTCAAAGAACCCTTTGCATGCTTAAACCGTTGTTAAAGCGACAATTTTATCAGTATTGGATTATGGCGGTGTAATCTACATGCAGGCAACTCCTTCAATACTGAAATTCTTAGGTGCTGTCAATCACAGTGCATTTTGTTTTATTACTGGCGACAGACAAAAACCCATCACTGTGAGCTGTTTTGTAAAGTTGGTTTGTCATTTTTATACATAAGATGTGTTTTTTATTTATAAAGCACTGTCGAAACAGCTTCCATCATATATTTCAGATTTTCGTACAGGTAGAACAAATAAAATATGTATCAGAAACAATGACTGGCTGGTGTTGAATTCTCATCTACAGAATCTGGTAATAAAGCATTTTCATGCTGCGCTTCATTAGTATACAATAACAAGTTGACTTTTAGTCAACTTAAAATACTTTTAACCAGTTTGGTAGATGACAGTTGTCAGTGTAATTCTATGTAATTTCTGGCTTTTTTTATTTATTTTGTTTGTTGTAATTGACTTATTGATTTAGGTATTTTATGTTTGACATAATTTCTGTTTACTATATTATTGTAATGTATTTTTATGTTTTACAGGGCCCCACTGTAAATGAAACCTAGGTCTCAGTAGGCTGATCTGCCCAGGTAATAATAATAATTATAATGTGAGATTTACTTTTCTGCAGAGTTTAGTTCCAATCTTAACCTAACATGCTGCCACCCCCTCTTTCCTAACACTACTGCATCGATCAAGGACTTCTGATGAAGTTAATGAGCTGGAGCAGGCAGACTGTGGTTGGAACTAGACTGTGCAGGAAGGTAGATCCCCAGGATCAGTGTTGGTGACCACTGCTGTATGACACTCAGCAGAAATTCACAAATGTACATTGTATAGCTAAAAACAATATCATAATCTTGAAGCCTGACACTTTTTCATTTTTCCCACTTAATAGGAAAGAGGTCAGTCTTCACTTTGTGTGCATGAGGGGGTTCTGCTCTATGGTACGCGAGTGCACAGCTGTTTGTGCCAGTCATTTCTCTGCTCAGTTCAACAGTTCAAAGTGATGACTGGGTAACACCCCTGTGCCCCGTCGTAACCAGTCCTACACGCTGAAAGCATCGAAGAGTGAAGTGTAATTTAGTCGTCATCGGCTTGTAGCATGTATGTAGTGAAGTGACCCACAAAGCAAACAGATCAGCACAGATCAGTTCCCACCAGGGATCTAGTAGCCGAAAGCTCCCATTTATCAGCACACAGTCACCTAATATACAAAACAACAATAGACTAGTCAATCTTTTGTTTGGCTGTATCATTGTCCCTGTCTATACGGTGTCGTTGACCCCAATAGCTTCATATTGCGTGACTGCATGTGTCCCAGGCTGTACGTTGTGTAACTAGTCATTTGAAAAGTGCACACTGAAGACACACAACGTTATGCAACTGGGATTTTTCGTATTAACAACATATCCAGCCCTTTTATCGCCTACAAGCTCTCCTCCGCTTGTTTAGAGCCGCCACGGGCGTAAAGCAAACAGCAGCAGATGCTTGGGCCTGCCTTTAAGTGATTCATCGCTTTTTTTAAAAGGATTTTCCAGGACGTTCCATTACGGCTAATCATTCTACATTTCAAGTGTCACCAAAATAAGAAACAAACATGGCTTGATCTCGATCGATGATGGTTATTTTTATAACGGGGGTCGCCCTCTCAGACCCACACTTCCCAGTACATGCGTCATCTGTTTTCTGTTGTAAAATGACAATCGCTTCGGTTTTGACTTCCAAAGTACAAATGATTCGTTTCTTCCCTCACAGCAAACCACAATAATGTGCCGTAATGTATTCCTTCACAATCGAGGCTTACATTGCGCAGACGTCACTACACTGCTAAGCATGTGTCCAGCAGCTGACCTCCAAAGCCCTCATGCCAGCATGCATTAGACTTTCATTAATGTAAATAGGCAACAGCAGACGGGCACTGTGGGCAAAAAATGAACACAGAGTCAAAGAATTCCCTCATCCCTAGAAGGCAGACATGAGGCAGTTTCCACACAAAAACCAGAGGCCCTAAAAAACAGCGCTACCAACCGTTGCAGGAACCAATTAGAGCGAGGCCGGTCAAGTCGTGTAAAAGTGTTTAGAGCGAGGCCCTCAGAGTCTCGCTCCAACCCATGAGCTCATCTGCCTGTCGCATTCTTCACTGCGCGCGTAAACCAACAAAGCCTCAATGATTGGTCATCAGGTGTGAGACAAAGCGGGAGCGTGCTTCTGGACGTGTTAAGTGGCTCCGGACGGGCCGTTCATCACTGGGGTTCCTGCAGAAAGAGATTAAGGTCGAGCTAAATAGCGTCGGAGAGCGAGGCCTTGGAACGAGAGATCGAGAGATAAATGGAAGAATCCGTTTAATGGAGACTCGCTTTCTTTATACAGCTGCCAAGTGGCATTCTGGACCGTACTGGAAGTGAACTGAGATTGGAGGGGGTGGACAAAATGGAAGGTGTTTTAGGCGCCATGCCACGATGGGCTATTCCTCCGCTGCTGGTGAGAAGTGTTTGAAGTATTCACTGGAAACAAATAGATGAGTAATGGAAGTGGTCTACCACACTAAGTTGCTAAACGAGTGGCTAATTGTGGCTTAAAATGAGCAAGAAGCTGTATGCAGCTTCAGTTTGTTGACAATGAGGGCGACATGCCAGCTCATGGGCTGTATTTCTAGGATTCATTGGCTTTCGATTTCGTTGGGAATTGTGAAACAGACGCCGTTTCATAAGGAATGAGGGTATCCTTCTTTGGTAACCTTTACTTGTTTTGCATTGAAAAACCAGAAAACCTTGCAGACATACATGGTGGTTTGGAAAAGGACAAGAAAAGAGACAAAATCCATTTTCAGATGCAAATCTTACACAGACCTTTATTGTTCCATTAATTATTGCTTTTTTCTTTTTACATCAAAACACATTTACAAGCCCACTGCAGTCTTTCAAAGTTCAACATATTCCTTTGTCTTTTATACAAACTGATTTCATGCTCTTGTGACGTTCTTCAACCTTCAACAATTCCACCTTTCTAGTAACATGCTTTTCATCTTTCTCTGAAAACAACACTCGCAGGCTTTTCACCAGCGCATCAAACTTTCATACTTTGCTCAAGAGACTACAACAAAAACACAATCAGACCAACAGCTGTGGTCGTGCGTAGTGCCTTGAATCAAAGTCAGTCTCTTCTCATCCAATGCAATAAAAAGTTTCCATCAACTCTTGCGTCAACATTTCTCAAGCCCTCATACAACTTACAGGTTCCTTGCCAGTAATTGGTGACTGTCGTTTAAGTGAACTCCTGTGCTTAGACAAGCATATACATGCCATGGTCCATTCTGCTCACACAGGCAGGACTCCACAAGTAAAGCTCCATGCAAGATGCTACATTGAAAAATAAACCATTTCATGTTGGGGGGGAGTCAGCTTTCTTAATAAAAAAGCCAACATGGCTCAGTTTTAATTTTACATGAGTAAAATAAAATACCACATATTTTGATCTGTCAACAGTGTAAATTACATCACCATTTCACTGCCATTTCTTTTGGTTTTTGAAAAGGAAAAAATAAAACTATTGGATTTAAATTAATGCCAACTGTCATAAATCATATACAGCTGAAGAGTCTGGGTGATGAAACGGAGGCTGATAGGAATGTACTGAAATAAGACTCTTCCAACAGAGCTCAGAATCAGACTTTTACGAGTATCGGACGTTTCCGAGTTCCGATTTCTTCATTTCTTTGCTGTGTTCATACTTTATTGCTTTTCTTGAATATCCTCAATTTTTTCAGCTGAAAGCTAAACAGTGCTGGTTCAATGAAAACGAAAGAGCTACAGTAAATTTCTGATTGAAAATATATATAAAAAAGGTAAAACTTTAATTACAAACAAAATCAAAAATAATACCTAACTAACAGTAAACAGGAGATGTGTGATCTCACGCTCACTCGCACAGTCTCTTACAGAATATGTGCGTGTGAATCTTTTCTTGTGATCGACCCCTTGAGATCACAACACGCAGTCCGTCTTGAGAGTCCTGCATGTCTCTGGTACGGATTCGTTCCCTTGTGGGACGGGTTGGAGTGGAGGGGGTATAGCTGCCATTAAGGACAGTAACACAAAAACACTGCTGCAGAACCACTTGGTTCCA
>JAILXH010289382.1:24810-39670 GCA_023558415.1 Piaractus mesopotamicus | reverse complement strand
GGGGGGGGGAGGGAATAAATATATAAATAAATAAACCCACAAAAATCACAGCACATTACAAAAGCACAATATGTGAGTAGAGGTGGTGTCTCACAGCAACATGACAACGATGCACACACAAAATCTATACTAAAGCACCTGAGTTCCAACACACTTTCTGCTCCTGCTGATAGTCGGTAAGTGCTTTAACTAACTAGCCTAAGAGCACAGGTTGGTAAACAGAACGTCTTGTGGAAAAGAGGATCATTTCAGTGAAGCTGAGTATAATATAGGGGTTTGCAACAAGGCAAACATTTCATCGCAATACTCAAAGACATTATCACAACACGTATAATGATTTTTAGTTTTTCTGAGGTTTGATAGGTTGGAACTCAAAAAAGCAAAAATAAAAAATAAAGCTCCAGTACTGCCAGAATTAAGAATATTGAAAAAAATGTGTCATGATATTTGTTCGAAGCCTCACATACTTCGCTCTTTCCAAGTTGGTCCGTGTTCTTTAAGTACTGACGACATCCGCAATACGAACGGAAAAGAGTATTGTGACAATTTTTATCGTGATAACGACAAAAGAGTGTAATACTGGCCAGCCCCAGCAGACTGTAGTGAAATTAATGCCATCCTGAAGTAGCATTTAAATAAAGATATCGTAAGGCTCCAAACTAACACCATCAAGTTATCCAGTTATTAACACCAGCCAGTTAGCTCAGTTAGTTCAGTTTCTCACTAAAATAAATTTAAATAACACAAGAAACCTGAATTTGCTTTTGTTTACATTACTGTTCCATCTGTTTCTCCTTTGGAAGCAACCAGGGAGGCAACTAATGATTATTTCTATAATTAGTTGATCTAGCTTTCGGGCATGAGCTGCTTTCTGAACAGGCACAACAGAAATTTCTACGGAAGAGTATACGGGAACGAATTATCCAATGCCAAAAAGCAAAAGAAACAAGTCTACACACAGCACATTTTCTTACATTACAGTATCACCATGTTGAACTTTCTAAATCTAACAGCAATGCTTTTGTTTAATCATGCAAGGTTTACATTTCAGAAGAACACAGTAGGGATTAACTATGGAAACACATGGAGATTAAATTCCAGAAGTTTATAATGGCTGGCTCTGATTGCTTGCTCTTGCAAACAAACATGATTTTATCAGACTCTCCTAAGAACAGCTAGCCAAAAATAGTGTTAAGATTACTGTAAATCAAAGTGATACTTTCTCTATCATCTCCTGATGATCTAGGATGCTTCTGGGAAACTTGCAAGGTTGTTTTTATCCCTTTTCTTCTACTTTATTTTTAGTGGTTTATATATAGAACAGAGCAAGGTCCTTTTGATATGGACTTGCATTTATAGAGAGTACTCTCTAGAGAGTAGGGAAGCCAAGAAGTTGTTTTAGGGCTCATTTAAAAACCATCCCATCAAGTCATCTCCGAGCTGACCTCATGTGCCACTCACCTTAAAGTCAAAGCTGCAAAGACTGACAGCATCATCGTCTTTCTCTCTGCGCTTACGTTTCTGTGGAGAGAAAAAAAAAATTACAATTAAAAACAAAACAAACAAACAAAAAAAACGACATTAACTAACACTTTTAAAAATTCAAAACATAAAACATTAAACCTAAATGCTGTCACAAACAACCAAACTAGCATACAGAACATTTTTCTTTATGGCATTGCTCTAATACACACTTTCTGGATAAAACTGCGAGAAGAAAATAAGCTTGAATAAAGTCTCTGCTTCCTGCTGCTTCAGACTGCATGGCCTGCAGGCTGGGTGTCTGCTGAAAGCAGACATAGCTGTGGTTTACAATGGCCCCCAAGGAGGTCCCATCAAAATCAGGAAGGACATCATTACCCCCAGGAGATTTTAGCATCCAAGTGTGTGAATGTTTAAGTGCTGAGGCTCGGCAGGTGAAAAGCATTACCTGCAGTGTGTTTGTGCGCCTGTTTCACTACAGGAAGTCACTCCGCAAAACTAGAAATACAAGACCAGCCTGGACGTTTTAAGTGGTGGCCCAATTACGGCTCTGTAAAGTCACAAAGCAGGCAGAAGCTCTTCTTCAACTTTTAAGGACACACAAAGGGGCGAAAAGTGCCTCATAACACTACATTTGTAGTGTCTTACGAGAAGGCCCAAAAGACTATATTGTCCATTTGTGAGTACTTTATTAACAGAATGCCATGTGTGGGCCAGAATGAGCACAAAACAGAGGCAGCAGATGGCAGCTGAGGGGAGCAATGAAGTCCGTAACACACACACACACGCACAGGTGATTTAGTGAAATCTTGAGCAAAATAGTAATAGTTAAGCCTATACAATCACATATTTTTTTTTATCTTTCAAACAATTAATACGAGATCAAAAGACAAGGGCTGCTTCTAGAGCAGGTTTCCTATTCCAAGAGGGTTAAGATGGGCCCAACAGATTTCCAAAACTGTAAGCATCTTGTACTTAACATCAGTATTTCACAGAATTTCTTGTCTACTTGCCGTAAGGGCACACATGCTATAATCAGGCAAAAACGTGTATTGCATAGCATTCAAAAGCCTACGTCTCAGTTATCTTGTGACACAAACCAAGCTGTAAACGAGACGGGACTTGTTTGCACTTTTATGGAATAGAAGCTTAACTAAAGTGCAATCTGGAATTGAAAAAATAGGGCTGGGATAGACAGATATAATTAAATTCTATAGAAGTAGATAAAGCTGTGTATACACTACATGGTTTTTCGTTCATTTTTCACCATAAATTGTCCCTTCTGACAAACTCTGACAATCGAACTTCGAGGTTGGGAGCTCAATCAGATGCACAAGTGTTTAATTAACAGCATGGAAGATCTAGTAATGTGAGAGAGGAAGCTAGTCAATATTATTCCAAGACAAGAATTTTTTTGTAAAAGAGTTTCTCTCAGTCCAAGAAATACAGATGTTAAGCCATGTAGCTTCCATTTGCTTAAGATAAGAAAGTAATAAACCAGGCTATAATGTGAGGGTCATCGAACAACTGAGTTTTACAAATAAAATCTGTCAGTTTCTGCAATATATCAGCATGCTTTGTAAATTCCTTTTACACAATTACATTCAACTATACAGTGTAAACAATGGTTTAAACATTGAACCAACCACTTGGTATTAAATGCGACTGCAACATAAGTAACAACTTCAGCTCATTCATTACTCTGAAGGTCTGCTGAACTATGACCAAAGGTCTAATTTTAACAGTTTTAAAATAGCTAGCCAACACAGTTTGCGTACAGGACCTGTTCAGAATTATGGGGGGGAAAAAAAAAACAAAAAACAAAAAAAAAAACAACAACAAAGCCACTCCCTCTTTCAGGGGGCTGTTCATTGTTATGGCCTAACAGACTCAAATGGAAAGCACAATAACAGCACAGAGAGCTCTGCAGCCTGAATACACAACACGCCTGATAGGCACTTTCACAGGAACGACTGCAGAGAGAAGATATTTCCGAAGGTGAACCAATCCAGTGTTTGCTTTATTCTGAATTTTCCAAACAAATGATACTAAACTGGCACATCAGGAGTTGGCAGTGACAAGCACAAACAGAAATATTTAGGCTGTCTAGAGACTCCAGCCTAAATTGTGCTCTTTAATAGAGAACCTGTATCCAAAAACAATAAATGTTGACATTTTCTTTGCCTTACTCCAGCAGCAGGGTACAGAAATAATCCAGTCTGACAGGTCGTCACTCCTCCTTACTGTTCTCATGAGGCCATGCAATAACAGACGTGAAAACTCATGAGCAGTTAAAAAGGTTAAAAGGTTTTTTTCCAGAAATTTCAGAAACCAGTCCCCTGAGGCAAAGTCCGGCGGTATCTGTCCTAGGAGAAAATATTCACGATTTTAAAGATTATGTTCTGGGTATTTTGACTTCTTTCTTAAAAATCTCTTGCACACCCTACCAACTGTCAGTGTGGAAAACATTTGGCAGACACTTTGAGACACTACATCTATTATAAAAACTTTGCCCATCGTTTGTGTTCTGTTGGCTCCATAAGGGGCGGAGTACTCCAACCTTGACGATCGCCACATTCCTATGTACACCACCTTGCTACACTGTCAAAAACACACTGCTGAGATAAAACTTTTCAAAGCAATTTTCATGGGTGTCTAAAACATTTCCACAGTACTCTGTGTGTGCATACATATACATATATATCTTTTTCACACACACATACACTAATTACCCATAACATTAAAACCATAACATTTTTACACTCATTGTCCATCTGATCAGCTTCACTTACCATACAGGTGCACTTTGTAGTTCTACAATTACAGACTGTAGTCCATCTGTTTCTCTGCATACTTTTTTAGCCCACTTTCACCTGTTCTTCAATGATGAAGAACTAGATGACGACTAACACAAACTGTGCGGCAACAGATGAGCTACTGTCTCTGACTTTACATCTACAAGGTGGTTCAACACGGTAGGTGTGTCTAATAAACTAGACAGTAAGTGGACACAGTGTTTAAAACTCCAGCAGCACTGCTGTGTCTGATCCACTCATACCAGCACAACGCACACTAACATGCCACCATCATGTCAGTGTCACTGCAGTGCTGAGAATGATCCACCACCCAATAATACCTGCTCTGTGGTGGGCCTGTGGTGGGCGACACGTAACTGGGTGAAAAGGGGCCAACAAAGCATGTAGAGAAACAGATGGACTACAAGAACTACAAAGTGCACCTGTATGGTATGTGGATCTGATAAAATGGATAAAAAGTATAGAAAATGTACTTAATGAAGTGGCCATTCGGTGTACATAGTAGACGTCATTTAGCTCTCATAGTGGTTACGACAGTCAACAGAAAAACGTGATCTAGAAATATTTCATATATTTCAGGTACGAAGTGGCTGGCTGTTTTGGTTGCTAACAATGATAATTAACAAATGTTAACCCACTGTTCAAAAGCTACCGAAGAAAGAAATTCAACGTGCGAAAATGAAACCACTTAAAACACACTTCACAAAATGAAAAACTCGTAAAATCCACGATTCACATGAACAGCATGTTCAACATTCAGAACAGCAAAAAGCGACGAGTTTACATACATCCAATTAACAGAGCACCGTCAATAGAATAAAAACAAAGGACAAAAATCTGATCTACATTGTCCGTCCTGTGTTCATTGATCTTGTTTTGTATTTATTCCAAGTCTTTTGTTTTTATTGCACTGTGTATACTATATTGTTTTGCACTCATGTTTTTTGTGTTACACCATGGTCCTGGAGGAATGCTCTTTTGCTTGTGTACTTGTTTATAGCTGAAATGAAAATAAATCCTTTTGAACTTGAACTGATTTCAGCATTATATTAAGTGATCCTTATTAGTCCCACAACAGGGAAATTTCACTTCCGCCTTTAACCCATCCGTGCAGTGAAACACCACATACACACTTGTGAACACACTTGCCCGGAGAGGTGGGCAGCCCTATCCACAGCGCCCGGGGAGCAGTTGGGGGTTAGGTGCCTTGCTCAAGGGCACTTCAGTCACGTACTGTCGGCTCAGGGGATTGAACCGGCGACCTTCCGGTCACAGGGCTGGTTTCCTAAACTCCAGCCCATGACTGCCCATGAACTGGTCTGACATTTGTTAATTTCATCTACAGAAATGTGTCTTAAATATATTTTAAGTTCTACAAATTAATATGTCACCACTGCTAGTCAAACTACATTCAACTATTAGAACTAAGAGCATGTAAATGACCAGAAATATGCTTTGAAAACCTGGATGTGTTTTGGTGTTCGAGACAGTGACAGCAAATCTTCTTGTAAATACCTTCATACCCAAGACTGAAGCTTCATGTGTAGTTTGGCATAGGCAAAACCATCTTTTATTATGGAGGCTTTTTTAAGAGAACCTTCGAATGCTCTCAATACAGTATTATCCCGGAGGCTCTGCAATCTGCCTTAGCTCAGGCTATGGAAGTGTTTCCACATCAAAGACTCCAACCCTCATTCACCTTTCAAAAGGTTGGCATGGAGATGTAACAGGTGGGTGGGGGGCATGTGAAATGTGCCCATCTTTTACCTCAACAGGGTTCTGAAGGTGAGATAATGAAGCTTCAATTGGAACCTTAATGAGTCCCATGTGTTAAACTGATGAGCTAATGCGTACAAACAATCTAGAAAGAAGAAAAAACCCTCCATATCAAAGCAATCGTTTGGCACAGGATGAAGCAATCCCCTCTTCTCTTCCTCTCTTTCCTACCCTCCCTCTCTCACTCTCCTTAGATGAATGATGGATAGAGTTTCACTTGGCCTTCATAAACTGCGGAATGCTCCAGGCTTTTTTTTTTTCTTTCTAATCTTCCCTCCTGCTCCCTGGTTTAAATCAGAAACAGTTTACATTTAAATCAAATGACACTTAACTGATCCGGGCAGAATGGGAGCTATGCTAATTCTATTATGATGGGAAGAAGAAGAAGAAAAAAGAGAGCCGGAGAAAGGCAGTCTTGAGGAATCATGGAATCTGTTGTTTATCTACATCAGCTGGTTTGAAGTCACGCTACAGCATTAGAGCTTATATGAAAGGATTAAGCTCACCTGCTGACGTCATCGCTTCGGAACAGAAGCGTTGTACGGTGAAAATCTAAACCTTACAGAAGCCGTGTGTAAAAGTCAGGGCTACAGACGAGGTAGGAGAGACCTTGGTAGCCCTGGTATACAAAGCCTCTACTTCAGTGCTCACTTACGCACATTCGAGACAGACTGAACAGGCCACACTGACACGTCATGGCTTAAACGTTTAAATTTTACACTTAAAAACATCGTTACATTTCACTACTCGCAGCTGTTTCTGCCATTTTAACTTTAGTTTTGCTCTGCACGTGAACGCTAGTGAATTAAACACATTTACATTACACTTACGGCATTTGGCGGACACTCTTATCCAGAGCGACTTCTGATTTGATCATCTTTTTTTTTTCTTTTTTTTTTTTACACAGCTGGGCAAAGGTAGTGTTAGGAGTCTTGCCCAAGGACTCTTATTGGTATAGTGTAGGGTCCTTGCCCGGGCGGGGGATTGAACCCCAGTCTACAGTGTAGAAGGCAGAGGTGTCAACCACTACACTACACCAACCACTGTCTGTGTATAATAGTCTCTAGCCATGGCTCAAAGCCAATGATGCAGGTGACAAAGGCTGCGTTTCTCAGCTATTATATCACAACAGTAAAACACAACAGTAAAGACCTCTGATTTCTCCGAATCATTTGAGCGATCCTACAGTATTAATTCAGTGATATAATAGCTGAGAAACACAGCCTTTGTCACCTGCATCGTTGGCTTTGTGACATGGCTAGAGAATATTATATATAGAAAGTATCAACTTCAGATTTTCAATGCATGACCTTTATTTTTCAGTGAAGACGACAAACTAGGTGTGTGTAAATAAGTAAGTTAAGTAAGTAAGTAAGTAAGTAAATAAATAAATGAATACACATAGGGAAATCCTGAATTTGCATTTTCCACTTAGAAAGACCATGCTCCAATTGAGTACTGTTAAAAAAAAATGGCAGGTGATAAAGATGATATCTCTAAATAAATGTTAAATAAACCAGCACAAGAGCAAGGTGTCTTTAGACTTGGATCTGAAGAGTGGAAGTTTAGGGGTCTCAAGCACTTCCTTGTGCTTACAATGCCTTTGAACCTTCACTACACACACTTCTGATGAGAAACACGTGAGAAATCTTGCATCAAGGGAATAAGAATAACAATAAGTACAAAAAGACAGACACCTTAGGGGTGCCGATCACGGCAAAACTACAGAGCAACAGCTAATTACTCGAGATTCCTGTGATCTCTTAGAGCTGTATTTCTTAATCTTTCTCTTGGGGACCCACTGCTCTGCACAGTTTCCACTCATCAAAATGTTATATGCATTGTTTGTGGCCTTTTCTTATATTACAGCACAAAGTCTAACACTGCTGTTCAGTACTGAGAATGTGCACAAAAAGACACTAATAATGAAAAGCAAATGCTCAGCATACTCAGTCCAAAAACTTCCAACACACACAGAAAAGGAGGACAAAGGAATTCAGACTATAACTCACGGGAGTAGGAAATGGGAAGGACACTGTGGAAACGACAGACACAAAACAAAGCAGTAAAAAAATTAAATCGGCACTGAAGCTAAGGGACTAGCAGAGGAAAGTGAGAATGAACAGAGCAACCCTGTCACTTGTGCTTATGACCAAGGTGAGAGTGGAGGACAGGAAGAGCACTTTGAGCTCCCTATGCATGCACACATTCAAACATTACGGGCTCTTGTTTGTATCACATAAAGAAGAGGAGGGGTTTGGAGAGGTACAATACGCTTTGTACAAAACCTATAAACACAGACCTTTAGACCTACCATAGTGTCCCTTGTTTTTGTCCGAGAGTCAGAAAGGGGCGGTGAATAGGAACAAGAACACTCTACTGATAAACACGTCTTCTACTACGTTTATATCCTCTCCCACAGTGGTGCGCAATTTCAGTACTGTAGAGATTCAGTGCAGTTTGGTGATTTTGCTGCTAACACAGCTACCAAACCTGGTAAACAATATCCAAGTTGAATCATGTGTGCTTGGAAAAATCACCAAACTGTGCTGGACCGTGGTCCTAGTTGGATACCCATGCTCTGTCAATATCCTACACAAATTTTGCGCAATGTATGTAACCGGATGACAATGCAGTTTGGCAAAAAAATCTAATTTACACAATTTTCCACTCACCACCGATGTAGCCCATCAGTTAAGACACAGCTGATGTCTTAGCTTCTATGGTTTAGAATTGAAGTAACAAGGCTAATGTTGCTAACAAACACTAGAACTCAATAGTCACCTAAACAGCCCAACTCAGCTCTGTAAAAATATAATCACCAAAACTTCTTTTAATCCGTGAAAACTGCATTCAGGTTTTAATTAAGGTGCCGCAGACTTTATCGATGTGGTTGAGGACACAGAATGATTTACTGTGAACTGTAAAAATAAACAAAACTACAGGCAGCTGCTTTAGACTACAGGGTCTGTTATTCACAAACCACCTCAGGAGCAGGAGTGCTGATCTAGAAATCAGCATTTCTTACAGTGACTGTAAATTTTATAGCTCACGGTCACAGTCATAACGTGCTTTAACCCACATCAGCAAGTTCGTGTAATCTTAATGAAGACCTGGATATTGTTTAAGTGGGCTGAGACAGGTTTTGGGGATATATTTCTACAGAAAAAATGTAAGCTATTTGGGTGACTATTGAGTCACAGTGTTCGTTAGTGATGTTAGCCTACCCCTTCTTTTCATGTGCACACGTCAAGCAGGCATATGGACGCTATACTACATTCATGATTTATGGTGGTTCTATTTATAAGCATATCTTCAGTTTGAATATATCAGATTAATAGCAACAATATAAATTGTAAATGTAATCTGCAGCACGCATATGCCTGCATAACACAGAAGAGTCAGAGTTCGGCACACCTGTTGTCTAAAATGTGTTTATCTACACAGTGAAGTTTTTTAATTTTTATAGTTTAGAGTAATTCATACCATGCCCTAATCAATATTGACAAGCCTGCATGAACTGGAGTGGACTGAGAGGTTTTGGGGATGTGTTTGAGAGTGACATGATTTTTCACCAAACGTTTCCCAATTCTTAGTACAAATGTTTCACATGAGGGAAAAAACACTGAACAGAAACAGTAAAGTCATGCATGATGATTGAACTCACCAAACTGAAGTCCCACTGGGGACCAGGTGTTCGAAATGTGAAAGAACTTCCTCTTCTCAAAGGAGGCCTACAGAGAGAGGGAGTTAAAAAAAAAAAAAGTCAGACACAACATCAATAATATCAATCATTGAACCATAAAACACTAGAAGTGACATCTGACCAAGTTCAAAAAATGATGAACTAAGTCATGTATGTCAGCTGGAGTAAAACAAAATGAATCACGATCCAAAGGTTATAAATCACTGGAGTTTTACATGTGCTCTTCCCAGACCAAACATGCTCCAACAACAACCAAGACAAACAGAAGATCCAGCCCAATGAACCTAGAACTGTGCAAGGCATGTGTAGCACAGAAGCCATATGTCTGTATTCCTCCACCACCAAACTGTATAAAGACCCCGACCTGAACACAGTAGTAGCAGTAATACTTATCCATGTTACTGTGAATATGAGAAAAAAGGTTAACTATTTATTTGTATCAATCACGCATTTCCACGCTTACAATACATACCACACCCCAAGCCTGGTGTAGCGCTGCTTCCTGTGATGCTGCATCTTCAGCTGCAGAGAGTAAAGCCAGTCAGAGAGAAAAACAGGGCCGTCAACCGTGGGCTCTCAGATCAGGGTCTTAACTCTTCTCTCTTTTGCCCTCTATATCCATCACGTTCAGAGAAACCAACATGCTACCTCTTCTCCTCCTAGCTGCCCCCCTCTCTTTCTGTTTCCGGCAGCCCACAAAGCCCTGCACCTCTCTCTTTATTTGGGGCCTGGTAACAACTGTGCCCGTGAGGTCATGTTTGCACAGATAACAAGAGTCCTTTTTCAGACGCACAGGTGAGGGCCCCCCAAACACACTGAAATATTCTCGCATTCATCAGCTTATCTGCAGTCTAAAAGCCTGACAGGGATTAGCCCACCACTCAAAGTCCACGGACTATGAGTGGATCAGGGAAAGAAACAGAGGAAGAAATTGATTGTTTTTGTATGGTTAAATCACATGATGATAATGACCAGTCACATTCACCCATATATGCCTATTATATTCTTTTTGTGAACAATGACAAGTAAAAATGTAACATCAGCGGTCAGTAGGGCTAAGTAGTGATGGACGGTATGGCAAAAATTTGATATGACAAAACTTCCCAATACACAAAATTCCATTTATATTGATTTTTTTTCGGACATCTGACAAAAAGAGCCACTAGTGCTATCAAATACTATTAAAAACAATACAACTGATTATTTCAGCATTTCTCATAGTGCATTACACAATTATAAGTCCAATTAAACAGAAATATTTATGCTCTCTTTGTAATGAAGCGTTTCGTTAATTAGTGTTCTAAAAATACTGATTATATTCACAGTATGCTCAGAAAAGCATATTCTGACATATTCCATCATGATAAAAATATTATCATATCGCCCAGCCCTAAGCTGAGTACTGAACTTCAATACTTTTATAGTACCAAATAAATTATTTCAGTACAATAGAGATTCCACATTATTCCACACCATATTGTAATAACTAAGTAGTCAGTCTTAGCACCTGTGAGTCAATAAGCATTGACGTACCAAAATCTAGACAGACGACTGGTCTGGACAATGAACTTAAGAACTGTTGTTTTGTAACAGCTTCCACCCTAAATTCAGTCCTAACTAAAGTTTTCATGGTGACTAAGCAGATAAGATTTCAGACTGAAGACGTTTCTGTAACATGGCCCCAGAACTTCATTTATTCTCTTCATCAACATCAAAACATAAATAAGCTTCCGAAAGAAATGTTAGCTGGGGGTGATCCCATGGTCCTGCTTGACATGTCGAACTGTAGAAGACTGCATGAGCACCTAGTATTTCACTGACTGTACAACTAATGTGTCTTAACTCTATGCCACTCAGCTGCCCTTCCCCTTCTTTTCCTCTCACTCAATCATGCATTAACCAGGGAATGTGTGCAGGTGGCACAGCATGGAGAGGAGCAAAAGACCACCCAGTATTCAAAAGCGTACGCATGTCACAGCGTATAAATGCATGCTTTCAGTGTGTGCAATAAGGTAATAAATATGAATACCAAAAAGGGAGGAAAGAGGGAAAATATAGCTTATGCATGAAATGAGGGTGGAAAAATAAATGGCCATTAGTTGTCAAGCATTCAAATGAAATAGCTTAGAATAGAGCTGGGCAAAGACAATTACTATCACAATAAATCACCCAATACATATTGCTGCCCAATATAAGAACCAGACTTCATTACACAGTAATGATGGGAAACAATATGACTCAATACATGCCCTTTTGGTCTTAAGGCTGGTAACAGCGTGCCGGTGTATGACCAAATGCTTGTTCGATAAAAAGGAGTGCCCTTCCGTAAAAAGATTTCTATGCGGTGCCTGTATGAGCAAGAACACTTAAGTTTGATATGAGATGCACAGTGGTGAACAGGGAGGTTCAGAGATTCCTAAAACAAATCCACAGAGAGCAGAAAGGCTGTGGGTGGTCTGAACAGTCAAAGCAGCAAGGTCCTAATCCATATAGTGAACTGAAACGTCACACACGAAACCTGCCCCTGTACACGCTTTACATACAGACGTATGTAAACATTGGAGCACCTCTGGTGACAACTGCATGCTTTGCTGATTTTTCTAGAAATATGACTGCATAATTTATATTAATTTGCTGAGCCTAACATATAGGTAAAAAACATAACACATATAATAGGTGTTCATATAATAACTGTTTATACCTTCGGCACAAGCAAATTGTTTAATTTTTCCTCAGTATGTTAAATGCAAAAAATAAACTGTGTAATTGTGCATTAAAATGTGCAGAAGTGTTCTCTGTAGAGAACGTGTTAACTTATTTTCACATAGAAAGCCAAAAATAAATAAATAAATAAATAAATAAATAAAACAGGGACTTGATTAGGGACGTCCAAACTTTTGCACACAACCGTAAGCAAATAGACCAGAACCTGGTAGATCATAAGCGGCAAACAAGGGCAAGTATGATCTAGGATCATATCACCACCGAATAATTTACCAGCAGGCGGTGTTGAGCAAACTGAACGCAACACACGCCCGGGAAAGAGAATATGATATGGCTGAGAGAAAAAGAAAGACTGAATGATGAATGGCCTTAAGGTTGGGAGGAATTTCAACATGATCTGAGCATTCTGCCTTCTGATCAAAGAGAAACAGCAGATGAGTCCAGCTTGCATGTGGGGCAGGCGTAGGTGGTGCGGGCAGTGCTCAAGCTTAGGGGAAATGATCCGGCCTTCTCAGGAAGCTGCAACAACAGTGCCTTGGGTGCTGGCATGAATGGCATGGGCCTTGTGAGTATACATGTACACAGCCACAGAGTGACAGTAATGGCTAAGAGTCAAATAGCTAAGAGTGTGGGAACACTTCTGCTTGTGCATGCCAATAAGGTGTAAGTTGCTTACACTGATGTGACATCACCATTAAAGTCTCCGAATCTTTTAAGGTGACGTAATGGGGACGCAGAGTATAATAGTACATCACAACGAAAGAAGGCCCAGTCAACAGACTATAATATTAAGTCACTCAGTGGCCAATATAACAACGAGGACAAAGAAAATGAGTCAGTCTAGTGCAAGCAGCCCTAAACTCTAGCCCATCAACTAATATGTATTTGCAAGGCAAGAATGACTAAGAATAACAGAGCCGGTGACTGAAAAATTCCCTGTGCATTCAAGAACAATTGAGAAACTCCAAGAACCACAAGATTCTGCTGAGGAGAAATGCTGGTGGGGTAATTACTCATCAACAACGATCCTGGAGCATGGAAAAAGGATGTTTTGTCATCAGTTACACCTATGAACAAGGTGTCACTTTATTAATCCCCTTACAAGAAAGGCCTTAGTTTTATGAAAATCAAAACTGCTGCCTCGTGGTAACATCAAGTATGTGACACATTATTCCTGAGGGTAACATTGAACAAACCTATTAGAAGCCTTATGGTCATATTAAAAAACGTTACACAACTTGAATGTCTTTCATCATCCTTTGACAAATGTTAGCTAACGTTCTGGGTCAACGACTAGACAAAACAAGCTTTATACAAACCTTACTGAAATGTCATGAACACAATGCAAGCAAACCTTTATCAGCCTATAAAGGCCAGAGCAAAACAGCTACAGAAGGACAACCCTGGAACCAGAAAGCAAAACAATTATATCTTTGACTTTTCCTCACTGAATACTTCATTAAGGTTAACAGTCAGAGCAACTGCATGTTCCCAAAAGGGAGTTCATTTCCAAAGTTACATGGTCATAATTTTCCAATGTTCCTCTGGTAATGAAGATACATCACATCTGATGCTTGAGTGGCCACAGAGGTCATGGAGCTTGGCAGAAGGTACTGAAAGCACCCAAGACGAGGGAGGAAACTGGCAGCTTACGCCAACATAAACTCTTGCCTTCTTATCTTAGCTCAAACTAGAACAACCTTTTCGTGCTCTTTGTGGCCTTTCACAGGGCTTACTGGAGAGATTTGCTTAATATATTGGGCCAGTACGATGTTTGGATCAGTTCTGGACATAAATTCTTGGAAGAACATCATACTTCAGAGAACGGTATTACAGTTGCTTCAAATGGATTAGAGCGATGGCCCAGGTTCCTGACAGGTTCTCGTTTTTCATTACTCATATTTCCACTAAAAAGCAAGATAACAGTTACAACTTTAAAATACTTCCAGAAAAGCTTGTATACATGGTACAGTTAAATCAGCAAGTCAGTGTGACAAAAGTGAGCTATCTTTATAGCCAGGCAAACAGGCTGACTTTGAACTTGTAAGGCGCACATGCTCAACGATTTGATATTATCAGTGTGAACAGAGTTCCACCGTGAGGGGGAAAAGGAGAACTGCAGTATAATACAGATCATGTAGTTGCACAGATCAGTTATCAATCATAACCCTGCAGAACTTACTTTCTCACTGCTAACATAACCAGTTTAACAATACAAACGGTGTGCAGTTGATGTATTAAAGTGGAACTCCACTGATTAAAAAAAACTACATAATTAAATGGTTCAGATGTAAACAAAGACATTCAGAGTGGTTTGGTGTGAAATTGTTCAGTGGTGGTGAACCATATGTCCACC
>JAILXH010289382.1:7886-21659 GCA_023558415.1 Piaractus mesopotamicus | reverse complement strand
CTCAACCAACGAATTTTACAGAATATTTTGAAAAATGGTGGAAATCCCCTTTAAACTCACCTCTGTTCAACACATTCTGCTGCTTTCAGCTTTGAGCTCATTTGGCAGGTGGCTCTTAAACACCCACATGAGCTGGCACCCGTTGGAAACAGACTGCTCAGTCTCTGATTGCTCGTCAACAAGACAAAGGAGCACATTAAACAAATATTCTCAAGAACAATTGCAAAAGACAGAAACCACCCGAACAGGCTTGATTTTCTCCACCCACTATAGTTCAAGACTGACAGCAAAACTGAAGAGTGATTGTTTTGAAGGGAGCTGTGTATTATGAACACTGATTGTGCAAATAATACATTACAGAATTACAAATATAAAACTATGTTATTACATTTGAGACATTTTACATGACCAGTTTTAACACTGTACATACAGCTTCCCGCTTTTCTGACTGATCCACAAAATTTGCAACTTCACAGGTCAGAGAAACGTAATAAATAACTCACAAGACGCTACTTTTATCATATCAGCTTTCTCATAAGATTTATTACAGGACACTGAAGTCTGTGTCTAACAAATAGTCTGCATCAGTGCTACTGGTGACTCTCCAGAAAGCTGTCTGTCCACAGCGGAATGCCCCCCAACCTGGCGCAGTGACCGCTGGCGAGACCTTCAGAAGGGAGGAGAAGTCGAGGGGCTCCCAGAGTGAAGTGCTTTGGCCTCTTGCCGCTCGGATGGATGTGTGGGAACCTGGGAGAGATGGTCATTAATGCAAACAGTAATGTCTCTTGCAAAAAGTTGGACAGAGGAACATGAGCAACTTAGCTGAGGCTACTTGTGTAAACTGACAAAAGTAATGTGGTGAATTTACTTGATTCAAATGTGTGCATCATTTCCACATTAATAACATATACTACATCAAAACAGTCTAAAGTAAGTCAAAGACAAGTAAATTCAATGCACTACTTTTTCAGGTGGAAGCTCTCATTTGAACTGAATGAAAAAGTGGTAACTCACCCTCTGTTCCAACTTGATTCCTGGACACACTGGATTTTAGTGCAGGGAAATGGACAGAGTGGCTGTTTGGCAGACCTGAAGATCTGTGGATTAACATCTTCTATTAGCTATAACAGGATGGGTCTTCATTAAAGGGCAATTCCACTGATTTTTCAAAAATTTTCAAACTGTGAAGATGTAAACAAAGTCATTCATAGTGGTTTAATGATTTGCAATAATTTTAAGATAAGATTTTTGCCTAAACGTTTAAAAATATTTATGTATTAAAAGTTTATGTGGCAGAGAGGTACATGCAGGCGGTTGTAAGGCAAAACAGTCCTCAGAGAAAGCTTTTTTTTTTATAATTTACCACTATTTTGCCATCGTTAACATTACAAATAAAACTCAGAAGACATATGCATGTTCACTGGTCATCATGCTTAGTACATAAAATGGCTATATTTCTGTTGTACACATTGTGCCCCCTGGTTCCTATCACCACCACTGTAAAAAAAGAAAAGTAATTAATTAAATAGGAATTTTGCAGAAATTTCCCCTCTGACACCTACAAGGTGGTTCCGACAAAATATTGATTCAGGTCACACATGCATAGCCGTTACACCCAGAAAAAAGTAATGCATTGAGTTGAACTTCTATGTAAATAAAACACTACATATTATTGTGCTGATGTAATATCCTGAAGTCTTAACCAATAGGAGAGCTCACTTGGCTGTATCGACTTAGATACCATGGAGAAAATAAATCCTGATTGGATCGTTTTCTGTTGGGCGTTTCAAGTATTTAACCCATTTGTTTCCAGGTAAAACTTGACAATGAGATTAATACAGTACTTGCAGAGTTTAAATACAACAAGCATGATAACTGCAGTAGGGGGGGTTTCCTACAGCTGCCCATATGGGTCACACAACCACAGCACCTCTTTTATAGAATATGTTACGCTTTCCACACATACCTGCTGCCCAGGCCACTGGTGTCCTTCAGTGAGCGAGTTGTTAGCTGAAGTGGATGAGTAAGACCAGGTAAGCTGTGCTGATGACTGAAGACGGGCATCCTCTAGAGAGGTGATGTATAATTATGCATTAATTCAGCTCTGATCATCATCTGCCTGGTTATCACACTTTCATTGAGTCATAATATATTTAAATGCATTAATTTATATGAAAATAGAAGCCTAATAATGCTCATATTATGTGGAGTTATGACCTGAATTCAATAGAAACTGACTCCATATCCTTTAATAAAACAGCTGAAATGCTTTAGTTGCTTTTGGGAGTTGCAGTGGCAGCCTTGGACTTGTTATTTTAGCACAATTAAGTAGAAGACGTGTGTAAGTAGTACCTTGGTGAACAGCTCACAGGGCAGGTATTTGGCTGGGCTATCACCTCCGTCCATCTCAGTGGGGTTTTGTGTTGGGTTGTTGGCCATTAGCAGGGCGGTGCGGTCAGTGTTAGCCTCAGAGGCTTTGTACATCAGGACCACACAGGTGTGAATTTTCTGCCACCGTGACTTGCGCTGAAGCTCCAGCCGTTTTGCGCGCTCCATGTGATCAGCAAATGTCTTGAAAGAGAAGGAAACAAAAATGAAGACAATGAACTCAGGAAAAGTCTAACCTTTACAAGAGATGAATGCATGAACCATGCAATATCCACAATAATCTCTGACCACTCTAGGGCCTTGTTTTTCATTGTTCATTGGATCAAAATGTCACCCTGACATTTTTGATTCAATTCTGCCCCCTTCAGCATGTATTTTTATACCCCAAATGCACATCGTTGCTGTCATAACAAAACTTTGTATCTCCAAAGTGGTAATTTTACAGAAAAAAAAAAAAAAAAAGATTCTTAACTTGAGTGAACGTTAAAGTCAACATAATATTAAAACTGACCTTTTTACTTTGTTAGTTCATGTGCTGTGTCACATTAAGCATGATTCATCATATCTTTAAAAAGACTTTGTTTTCTTGCAATCTTCCATTAAAAATATAGTGACTTTTGTCTGCCTTGAAAATGAGTCACTGTGCAGCAGCAGGCAGGGAAAAATAACATGAACCAATTATACAGTGGTATGAAAAAGTTTGGGCAGCTCAGGCCAAAGTGCATGTTTTGTGAAAAGAAGCAAACACGGCTCCTGCAGCAAACTATTCAAAACATTTTTCCGCAAATGGTAATGCACAGTTATCTTTATTTAATGTGTGAAGTAATCTGTGAACATTCCTATAATACGAACTACTCACAAAGCTTGTAACAATAGAACCCTTTTTGGTGCTTTATAGAACCCTTTACAAAAAACGTCTTCATCAATCTTAAGAACCCTTTCATGATGTAAAGAACCTTTTAATCATGCAAAGCGTTTTTTTTAGTGTTCATGGTTCTATATAACCATTTTCTTTACTAAAGAGTCTTCAAAGAACCGTCTTTTTTAAGAGTGTAGACATCCAAAACATTTTCCCTTTGAAGTAGCTCCTTTAACCTACTGCCTTTTTTGTTGGTTTTAGAGATATCTCCAATGGCTCTAGCTCATAAATAGCTGGGATTAGGATGTTTTATGCTATGGCCATTATAAATGAATTAATGAATTCTGTTCACATGGACCACCCAGGGTAACTAATGATGAAGAAGGAACCTGGTTTTGTTTTCCTATATGTGAGTTATGAAATTTTGGCTTCTTCACCCAAACAGTGCATTATTTGTCCAGTGTGCAGATGTGGCTGAATCCCAAATGACTATTTGTTAGACACATTATGCACTTTCTGGGTTCGGGAGGCAGTATTTCCATTCCTACGTAGTGCACTGCATAGTGAGCAGGAGCTACTTGAGATTCAGCCCCAGTGTGAGAATTAGGCAATCAGGGATTTAGGGTGTTATTAGGCATGTCATACCTAATAACATCCTTGCCTGTGATAAAATCAACGTAATACATGGTCTCTCGCAGCTAATTGCTTTAATTTGTAGCAGTGTAGAATCAAATTTAAGCCCAAGTTAAAAAAAGAATGTGTTTAATTAACAAATATATTCCACTAAAAAGACCTAAAATAAACAATTTCAATTATCCCATTCACCATGGAAGGTATGTAAATGGCAGCTGGCATTTATAAAAGGTTAAAAAAAAAAAAAGATAAAATAGTAAAAAATGTTTTAACTTAAAAAAAGTCACTTTAACTGACAAGACAATGTGAATCAGAAATCAGGACAAAGAAGAGAATGGGGCAGGTTGGCAGTACTAACTTCTGGGTCAGTATGGGGAACTCACAAAAATGTAACATAAAACAATTACTCTCTTGCACAATATTCAATTATTTTTATCAAAACCTCTAAACATTACAGTCTGTTAAGGTTGGGATAACTTTTAGGTTTTTCTGTGTTAAAGTAAAAAATAAAATAGATTGAGTAAATACATTATATAAACATTTTAAAAAGAGATATTGAAAGATACATTAATTGTAGTCAGAAAAATGGCTATAATACTGATTGCAACTAGATCTTACATGTGATTTGAAAGCGGGCAGCACAGCACAGTGGGTAGCGCTGTCTTCTGTATGCAGTCCAGAGACATGCAGTCAGGCCAACTGGACACGCTAAATTGCCCCTAGGTGTGAGTGTGTGTGATTGTATTTGTCTGTGTGTCTGCCCTGTGATGGACTGGCGACCTGTCCAGGGTATTTCCTGCCTTTTGCCCAATGACCACGGGGATAGGCTCCAGCACCCCCCGCAACCCAGAAGGATAAGCAGCTTAGACAGTGTGTGTGATTTGAAAGCCTTTGATAAGTAATGCTAACAAGCTAACATAAAATAAATACAGTGCTGTGTCAGGATGTGGTTAGGGCTGGTTGACACATTGATTTTGGGGTTGGTTGGCACATGTGCCAGTCTGCCCAAGTCTAGGCTACTGTCACACACATAGCACACTAAATGACACTAACTACAATACAGTAGTGTACTACATCATTTTTGCTTGTGATTTATAAATATTTTTTGGTTGATATTGTTTTTGTTTGTAGTTTGGTTGAAATTAAAAGCTATTTGAAGCTTCATTCTTTGAAACTATAGCCATGCTGGGGCTGGATGGCACAAGTGCACAACATGAATTTAGTCATGAATGCACTAATACCAGCAAATATTTTCTGATCTTGAAAGTGTCAGTTTTTAGCTAAGATGTTTCTCTGCCTTGGATATACAGCAGAGAGTGACCACTGTGCCAACCAGTCCACTCTCCCCTACTTTCCTTCTATACTGTGAAACACAGGGAGGGTCTCTGATCTAGCTGAGCGTTTTCTCTCATGATAGGTGGTGCTGTAAGGGGAGGGAACCTGGTATTACTGGTTTATGTTATGTTGGTTTACTTTTATTATTTTAAAAGTTACAACTTCAAGAAAGTTAACAAAATGAGAAATACTGATTATTGTTATGTTGATATTATAAGTTAATTAAACTAAACAAAAAAATTAGACAGTAATACTTTATTTATTACTAACTTCTATAACCCAAGAAATCTCAGCCAGTTTGCATTAAAGTCTGTGTAGTTACTGAATAATAAGCCTTAGTATGTAATAAGACTGGGATTTTAGGGGTTTAAATCAACAAATCGATTTTTACGTTTGGTCATTTCTCAACTCGGACCACACAGTCTAATTGCTTTTGAACAGCACACCTGAATCCACTTCTGATCTAATTATCAGAATAAGCCTAGTCACTCAGATGTACAGCATAGTGGGTGCAGCAGAGAGCACAGAGACACTGGACGCCTTTGTAAACACAGTGAAGAACTCCAGACTCGGGGAAAAAAAAGCTTTATAAGGTGAGTATTTCATAATGTCACAGTCCCACAGATGGGCTTTTGAATAGAGCTTTTTGGACAATAACAAGAACAAAACAACACAGAAAACAAATCAGCCTGTTTTTTTTTATGCCAAACAAACCTTAAGTCGTGACGGCCCTTGCGACGTCTCTAAGAGGGCCAGCTTCAGCTGTGATTTCTCTCTCAGAATCTTCCACACCTCCTCAGAAATGGACACTGTCAGAAGATGATATTTTTCCATGTGTTCACCATGCATCAACCAGGCACATTATAACCTACACTCTTAAAAAAGATGGTTCTTTAGTAAAGAAAATGCATGATTAAAGGGTGTTTTGCAACAGGAATGTGCTGTAGATGGTTCTATATAGAACCGTTTTGAAAAGGGTTCTATATAGCAACCAAAAAGAGTTCTTCTATTGTTATGTTGTCAAGCTTGTAACAATGGAAGAACCCCTTTGGGTATCATATAGAACCTTTTTCAAAACGTTTCTATACAGAACCATCTACAACACATTCTCCATCAATCTTAAGAATCCTTTCATGATAAAGGACCCTTTAATCATATAAAGTATTCTTTGGGTGGTCACGGTTGAAGAACCATCCTTTGAAGAACCATCTTTTTTAAGTGTGTACTTTAAAAAAGTTTTTTTTTTATTTTAGTCACATATCAGGGATGATGCACATTAATCAGCCCCAAGGCCATTTTCAACTGTTGTCCCTCAGGCCTGCTGTTATAAGCCAGAGACAATTCAAATAAAAGACAATACATATACTGAGAAGCTAACATTATAACAATTATTAGCATTAAGCAGAACAAAGACAAAACAGAGGCAGAAAACTGCAACTGTCAAAAACACAGAGTGCGTTCACATGCATTTAATAATCTGATAACTGCAGAAAATTTCGTCAGTAACCCGATCAACTGGTTTACATGCACTTGAGTAATCAGATAATAGGGAAACTCCGGGTCTACATGAGTCAGGCAGTAGCCAGATTTCTGCTTTGCAACCAGGCAATAAACTCATGGAAGAAGACGTGACGTAAACGTACAGTAAAACTCAAACTTCATGCCGTGGCTTTTTTTAAAACATCATGCAATTTTACCTGAAAACATCAACATACATCATCTAAAATATAAGGAATATTTAAATCCTTCATCTCGTCAAGCATGTAGTTGGTTTCAGCGTCGCTCCAAAAGTGCTTTGCTGCCATCTTGCAGCAACGCTGCTTGCTGTACCGCAGCCTGTTTCGCTCATGCGCAGACTGAGAAATCCGAAAGAAATCAGAGTAAGAGTTTACATGCACTGAGAAATCTGATTATTGAGCCACAACACAGCTCTCTTTATCAGATTTCAAGACCTCACTCCGATCTAAGAAATCAGAGTGCTGTTAACATGACCATTTGAATAATCAGATAACTGCTGAAATCCGATTATGACTGGATTATTGAGTGCATGCAAACGCACTGACTGTAAGAAACGAATGTAAATCCCACTTAGCACAAACCAACACTAAACCCAGAGTGCTACTGTTAGCTTCACGAGAGGCTTGTAACCCACCTTTGGCTGTCTTGTAAATTTCCCTTGCGAGTGGAGGCATCAACTCTTCTTCTTCCAAAGGGCAAAGCAGAGGCTCTGCCATCTTAGGCCTGTTTCTTAACATGCTGTTGAGAGTGCTCAAGATCACCAAAGCTGTTCTTAGTTGATCAGTTACTTAAAATTACTGTTACTGTTACTAACCAGATGTACAATCCAATGCACTCAAAATATATAATGGAAGCAACAAAACCACAGATAAGTTAGTGAGAATTTGGGCTGCCTATGCTTTAGTTTCACAGATATCAGGGACAGCTGGTCAACAAAGTGAGGTCTAACATTATGCAACACCCTCATTACCATCACTGAGGCTGTGAAACAGCACTTACTTTTAACTACAATGTTTACACATCGTTCTCTTCTGTACTGGATTTTACTTTCCACAGTTTGCAAAAAGTCAGTGCAAGCTGCCATTAAGTTTTCATGGCAGTGGGTTTATTGATGGTTCTGAGCATTTTATTGATTGATTAATTCCTTTTTATTGCCACACGGCATGTAGGTAGGTGGTAACTGTATTCAACTCTGTTGTAGCAACAAATACGCATAAACATACAATATAATACATATACAGTAAACAATAGACAATACATCATTTGTTCTAGAGGACCCATAGAAAATTGCACAGTCTTATCTGTGCATTCTTACAAAGGTTAAAAAATCTCACAGAATGACTATGATACTCACTACTCAGAAGAGTTTAGTAACCTTATCACAGAAGTAAAAAAAAAAGCTGCTCTTGAAAGAGGCTGACTTAGTTTTTAAAGATGTAAAGTGCCTCTCCAAAGGAAGTGGTTTGAAAAGATGTACACTAGATGAGAGGAATCTTTAATTATTCTATTTGACCAACAATACCCTGCAATTTATTACGAGTTTGAATATCTATATGTCCAAACCAAACTGTAATACATGACATAAGAACACGAAAAAAATAATGGACAAATACAATTTAACCAATAGATCTTCTTACTTTTTATTTTTTAATTGTCTCAGAAACCGCTGTTGAGATTTTTTGAAGATATGATCAACATTGATTCTCCACTTCAAGGAATCGCTAATGTGAGTAATGTACATTTTACATCTTAATCTTCACTGTTTTGTTTGTATAGAGCTGGAAGTCATTGTTCGTACACCAGGTTGCTGATTGATTCACCTCCTGCTGATAACTAGTCTCACTGTTATCTGTAATAAGGCCTATTATTGTGGTATCGTCTGTAGATTTCACATTTTAACAGATTCATTGTGAGACACCAGATGATTAGTGCAGAGAGAAAAAAATCGTCATATTAAAGTGATATAAGCATGTTGTTCTTAGTTAGTCACGACTTAAGGATTTGTGCTGCAACCGAATTTAGTTTGAAAGTTTGGAAAGTAAACAGGCATAGACCATATGTTGAATTGTGAATGCTAGTTAATCAGCATGACCATGATGGGCGACCAGCTAAACCAGAACCAGACCAGCATAAAACAGCTTAGACATGGAAGTCACGACATGTTGGTATGTGCAGTGTTTTTTGTTTTATTTTTTTTCTTCGTCCAGGCCTTGCTGACATAAACAGCACATCTGGTTTGCAGCTCTAGTGCTGGTCTGGTGCTGGTTTAGCTGGTGACCCTGCATGGTCATGCTTGTTGACCATCATACCAGCATCCAAAACACAACATATGCTGATTTTGCTGGTGAGCAGCCATGCGGGTCAATGCTGGTTTTCTAGTAGGGTAAATCCTGCAAAAAAAATAACTCATGCCTGCAAAATGACCTGGGATTTTTTTTTTTTTTTCCTCAAATTAATTATCACAAAACAACTTTCTGTCTGAACATCTTTTTTTGACACGCATGTTAGTCTCCGAACATTTTGCAGGCATCCACCTAGCCATTAAGTTGTCCAGAAAGTTGTAGCTTCTCCCGAACAAAAATCCTAAAGCTCTGATATATCTGTGTAACCCTTCCTCCGACACAGTCTGTTGAGTTTTAAAACACGTTTCAACATTAAAAACTACACAGCCCTGCTGGTGACACCCCATATAAATAAAAATAACTATTATTAACGTGTGGAAGCGAGATCCTAATGCATGGCCATGCTTTATTAAGCTGTGCTCAAAGCTTAATTATCTCTTGGCCACGCCTTACCTAAGTCGTGGCCACGCATTAGTATCTCGCTCCCATGCTTTACTAAGTCATGGCCATGACTTAATTATCTCATTCTCAAGCCTTACTAAGTTGGGGCCACATATTATTTTTATTTATACGACGTCACCCGCAGGGCTCTGTAAAGAACAAACAGACTATGTGCCTCATTCACCACTATCTTCCTAAGTGTTTTCGTAAATTTGTTTTTAAGAAAAGTTCTAGGAAAAAGTCTGAGGCAGATTCATGACGTGTTCTTTAACCCCACAGCCGTTCGAACCTTTGTGCTCTTGAGTGTGTCTAGATTCTGTTCTTCCCTAAGAACAAATCCCAAATAAGAAAACTGCGTAAGTGGGTTTTAAGAACAAACTTCGTCTTAAGAATGGTTGGTGAATGAGGCCCGATGGCTTTAAGACAGATTTAGTGCAATTTAAACACATAGTAGCCAACTCTTCTACACGCTGCCGTCGTGCTTCCGTGCTATCACATTTATCTGAACACGTAATTGTCGTGTTAACCCTCTATTGCACGACGTTGCCTCTAGGCAACAAACCTCTTTTTCCTCACTTTACACTAACTTTGTACATATTTAACAACAATGACATGGTTAACAATAAAGGGAAGAGTTCGAGTAAGTAAAAAAAAACAAACACTTGGTCATACTGTCTCTTAGTGGACACTTTAACACCGCTTTTTTTAACATTCAGTATCATTTTTGTTGTTGTTATGAGAATTTGCAGAAGTATGTTTGTTGCCTAGAAGCAACAGTGAAATGGATTTAGCCAGTCACAAAGCCAGATCTCACCACTTCAGGGAACACGGCTCCATATCATGTCTTCCCATTGTCGCACAATGTTGCCTCAGGGCAACATAACCCAAAAAGGACCCCTACACACAATATTATTTAAAAAAAAAAAAATTTTTTTTTTTTTGAGTTTAATAATCAGGTTGATTTCATGCAAGAATCGTGAATCGAATTTGTTTTTTAATTGTTCTCATAATGCGTGCAGTAGAGGGTTAAGGGGACATACACAGTTAGAGGTGACTAGTTCAGACATTACTTAAGGATTTGTGGTGCAATTAAATTTAGTACAATGACCAGTTAAAACTAGCTAGTGTGAATTAAGCACTTAGTAAAGACTGTAAGCAAAAACGTAAATAAAAACTTACACAAAGCCGGTGCGGCCCAGGACTCTGTGCTGGATCAACAGAACACGCAGTCAGTCAGATTGGGAATGTAGTGGATTAATCGATTAATCTCTTATGTCGTCACAATAAATATATTCTGCCGTTTCTGACGTCAAAAGTCCATCAGATAGAAGCTTAAAACAGCATTCATAAGCATAATAATGCACATACTTGCGTCATAATGCAAATAAAAAGGCTTAATTTTCCGCTCCACCTTAAAACGCCGCTCGAGCCATATTTCGCCGCTAGAGGGCGATATTTAACCGATCCGTAAAATCGAGCCATACGCAACAATGAGAGAGTGTTGGGCATGTTTGCTGGAGAGCTGCATTGGTACGGGCACATCGCCTGTTGACCTCACACTATTTGACCACTGTTGACCATTAAAAGCATGGCTTATAAGAAAGAAGAACCTTTGCTGATCCATTCTTGCTAGATGTTTTTTGTATAAGTAGAGCTGGATTACAATACTGGAGTAGAACGTAAATTACAGAGGTACGTTTATCCTGTGACCCTCTAAATATCACCCATCAGCCTTTATGCACAGCCAAAGGGTGATTTTACATTGTAAATGTGTCCTGAAATAGCACGTGGAATCTCAAATAAATGTATGATATAGAAATTAATACTATATTATATTCTTGAAATGTACAGTGGTATTTAAATACTGTGACCCACTGAATATCACACTAATGCACAAAGGCTGCTCCATTTAGTAGACTAGTGTTGCCTTTGAGCTGAACTCTACACCAACAGTCTGTTGAATCTGACAAGAATAATAATAATAATAATAATAATATATTATATATATTATAATTATTATTATTATTATTGTTATTGTTATTATTATTATACAGTACCAATTTTATTCTGGACTTGGAAGAGAAGCTTGAGTGAGAACTGCTTATTTTCTGAAGTCCTGCCTCTACATCATCAAACTACGGTATAACACACAAACCAGTACTATAATCCTGGCTGCTACTTGGACTATCCAGCCTAGTAATCCAAATTCAGCTGCATCTGTTCAAATAGCTTTTCATAAAATATGACTGAAATGCCTTACACTGCACAGCTGCTCGGCCAGCCTCGGGACAAAACCTTGCACAAAGTTTAGAAAGTTAGATTTTCTTCCACAAGTGCAGCTGCACTACAACATATACACTATTTATAAAGCATATTTGTTATGCTTAAATTTTTATATCTATATATTTTAGCTTAAAATTTTGATATATTCTTTCAAACTAAGAAAAACAGTCCACATATGAAAAAGTCTTCAGTGGTGTATGTGATGTCTTGTCCAAGCCAGCAGAGGGCAGCATAGCTTTAACATTCCATCTAGTTTATAGTCACATGGAGAAGATACACTTCATTGTGGGAAGAGTTTAATAACTTTTTTCCAGAATATCAAGCTTTTTAGTCTGTTTATTTTAAGCAGGCACAGATTTGTGTTTACAGTGTGAGATGAGGCCCATGGAACAAATACTCTAGATCAGGGCTGCCCAAACTGTGGCCCATGGGCTGAAGTCGGCCTGTGAAAATGTTTCATTTGGCCCCACCCTTTCACCCAAAGAGAGAACAGACATTTTTTCATACAATATAACAATATAATCTATGTTTTCTGTATTTTGTAGTATTTCAGTAACAAGATACAGTGTGACATTAATTTTTAAATCAAATCGAAGACTTACTAACCTTTATTTCTATACTATTTTGTCTTTTTGGCCCTCTGTCCACCACAAATACTGCAGACAAAAGGTTTTCAGGGAAGCAGTCTCCGCTCTAGCTCACTAATAATCTAGTTATCATGCCCTTCATGAGTTTGATTAGGTGTGAAAGGGCAAGGAACAGTTGACACCGTGCAGGGCAGTGGGTCTCGAGGACTGGAGCAGAAAAGCCCTGCTCTAGATCAGTGGCTCCTAACACTACTCCCGGAGATGTACTCAACCTGTGGAGTTTAGTTCTAACCCTAATCTTACACACCTATCAAATAGGTCAGAAACATATGAACATTACAAGGAAGTGTGTCAAATTTAGAAATAAAACGTGGTAGGACTGATGTTCAGAACCAAAGTTGGGAACAAAACCAATTTAGTTTGTATTGCACTTCTTAGTATAGTGATAGTAGCACCCAGATAGAAAGGAAAGATCGGTGGGATAAGTCAGTGGTAAAACAGTCAGACAGGTTAGGAGTTCATGCAGGGCAGCCAGGGGGCTGCAATAATGACAAATCATGGCAGACGTTCAAGAGAGATGCGAGAGTAGACTCCTGTGTAAAGTCTCTGGAACATCCGAGTGCGGCTTAAATGGATTAATTCTCTCATATATAAGACACCAAATCTGGATGAAAAGATATTTTATTCACACATAACTCCGGCATGGGTAGAAGGTTTAAGCAAGTCTAAACATGACTGAGCCAGGATGTGTAGATCAGATTAACCAGTTCACAAGAAAAGGGCAGCGTTGGTTCATTGAGTTCAGTGGGAGAGTGAAGAATTGATCCCCAGTCATTATAACCGATTTCAAATGGTGCTAGAAGACAGGAATGACTCTAAGCACCAGAGGAAATCAGTCATCCTTTGGTGGGGAGGGAGTGCTGGCGAGAGAGGCTGGGTGAGAGAGAGAGCTAGTGATAGAGCGCTCTCCTGACTCATCCACACAGCAAGGTTCAGGAGGAAACACTGATTTGGTCATCAAGCATACAAAAGACAACATTATTGACATCATGTTTGTGTATTAGTTATTAATCTAATCACTTGGATGGCTTAAGTACAGTTAAACTTTCAATTGTCCTCATACATACTTAGGTATACCTCACTGTGTTAAAGGGAAATTCCAGAAATGGTGCATAATTTAATCGTTAAGATATATATATATATATAAAAAAAAAGTCATTCAGAGTGGTTTAATGTGAAATAGTTCATTACAGAGAAACGTACTGACTCCAGTGGTGGTGATAGGAACCAGGAACACATACACAATCATTTTATTTAATACCCAAAACAACCACTGAACCTACATGTGTCTTATGAGTTTATATATGTAACGTAAAACTGTATTTAA
>JAILXH010289343.1:2469-13178 GCA_023558415.1 Piaractus mesopotamicus | reverse complement strand
GAGAGAGAGAGAGAGAGAGAGAGAGAGAGAGAGAGACAGAGAGAGAGAGAGGCATTACGGTAAAAATGTCCTTCCCGCAAATAAGCAGGATTTAGCGGCTGGTATCCTGTTTATGTTTTACATTACACATTACATGCACAACAAAGAACAAAGAAATATTCAAGGCATTTAAAGATCATTATCACCACTAAAAGAACTAAATAACAGTAATTAATCCTTTATAAATGTCTGTAGAGCTTTAGAAAAGATACTGCATCATCGTCGGTAGAGCTTGGCTTTGGTATTTTTCAGATTCTTTTTGACTAAAATAAAGTAGTAAATAAAGCTACTAAACAAACTGATGTGACCAATGACTGATGACAGATATTGTCACCAACAAAACACAAACATGAAAGACAAAAATGTAGATGAATAAAATATAGATTCCTTTACACACTAATGTACTTGAGTAGAAGTACAAGTATTATGATTTGAAAACTCTCAGGAGTGTACAAATCCATCAATATTTTACTTAAGTACATGTACTTGAGTAAATGTAACTTACTACCCAACTCTGTGTTGGAGTTATGTTATGTTATGTTGAATTAACCCCTCAAAATCCCAGGTTTATCACATACCAAGGCATATTATTCAGTAACTACAGGAACTCCAGTGCAAACTAGTTGAGCTGTTAGGTTATAGAAGTGTGTAATAAAACCTTGTGCCCTGGCCATTTAAGGGGTTAAACACAGTAGAATCCTATTCAAAGTAGATTCCTATTATTAAATCGTTCACTGGTTACATTACAAAATGTATCACATTCATTCTGAATATAAATATCAGCTGATTTGTTGGTATTTCTAGTATACTTTCTAACTGTGTAGCAAAAACCCTGTACTGAAATAGCGATAGGCCTTCGTCATTGTGTCCTTTTTTAGCCTGTTTTCTGGCGACTTAAGATGATGACATAAGAGCACCATTAGCAGATACTCATTGCTCTAGTCACTACAATTAATCTACAACAATTAACAGTGACCTTTGTATGTGTCTGAATTATTAACACATCATCACTGTACATGGAGGAATTTCAGAATTTCTCCAACCCGCTGCTCTGGTAGTGGGTGGGTGAGAGTGCGCCTGTTTACAGTAGATCTAGGCCTATGTGTGTTTCCACACGTTGACATGGGTGTTTTAATAACAAACACGTGCTTACTAAATAATTTACTTGTTTGCATACATACTCCAGCACAATGCAGACAGCGTTACTTTCCAAAACCTCTGTGTCCTCACTTGTAAGTGAAGGTCAGGAGCGTTTGGTCATTAATAAGAAAACATTCGTAATCTGGATCTATTGTTGCTGTAATCTGGATCTATTGTTGCTGTAATCTGGATCTATTGTTGCTGAAAGTTTGTCCCACGTTTGAATGTTGAAGCTGTATAGTGGTGAAGTAACTTTCCTAAACTGCATGAATGGTTTCAGACAGCAAGAAACGTTAATGGCAGCTATAGACAAGAATCTTCCATATAAGGGAAACAACAACTAGGTTTCATCAGGGTGTCTAAGTGAGGAAATGGGCAGAGGGTCGTGCTCCAGACAGTGAGCTCATTGGTCATGTGACTCAGTCTCTAGACTGTTGGTGTTATTAGTGTCTTTCACAGCAAATATGTTTAATATTGTAACACATTAACCTCACATATCTCAGCTGCATAGCTGCACAAAAAAAAAAGGGAATATCACGGATGTAGGAGTGGGAGACACCAGGGGAAATGTAGTATATTCAGAAAGAAAAAAACTCATCTAAAATAGAAGTTCTTAACTTACTTAACCTCGGATCCACTACAGCCAGTCTAAATTTTTATTCTGTTCTCTCAACCAATTCATTTTAGCCACGTAATCCAGAGCTGTAGAACACTGAATACCCCATTCAGGCATTTTGGCAGTTGAATTGGGCCAAAAATAGGGACTGGGTGGGGATGCTGAAGACTCCTAAAAAATTAGAGTAGTAAGATGGTTATTGGCTATTTTAATAGTATTGTAGGTTAATAAGTGTTCAAGTGTTTCAACAAATTCCACATTTCTCCAGAGGACCCCGTTTAGATGGATATATGCACAATAAGACAAAGGCAAACCGCACAGTTACATTCAGGATCTATTTAACATGTAGAACATGAATCAGTTATATGGCACAAAATATTATTTGATAATACTGCTTTAAAACAAGAAAAAGACAGGAAAAGAAACTTTTTTTATCAAAAGGCTGAGTTATTTGCCAACTATGCTAGGCCTCACATGAAACTGAAGTGACTTAAGCATCTAATCTTGGTGCCAATGATAAGAAAAAAATACAGCAGCAGAAGAGAACTGCATAACGTCATAGACTAAACAGGAAAAGGAGGCAGCTTCCTGTGTTGCACTTGGTTGACTAAGTAGCACTCTCGGTTATTACTCATTCACTGATCTGGAGCCTGTTCTGCACTTCAGCTCTGTGTAGGATAATCTACAGTGAGGCTGATCTTCGATCAGCAAATGTCTCTGTATTAGGTATATCTATTTTTTCAGGGGATGATGAGACAAGTGAGATACAGAATTAAACATTACATCATACCCACAAAGTTCAAAATGCAGTCATCATTGCACATGATTTTCACACATGGGCAGCTTCAAACAGCAGGCTGAGTTAACGGTTTGGTCAAATGGCACCTTTCGACAACGTTTCAAAACATTACAGTATTTTGCTAGGTTGTTCATGGGAGCATAACATACCCAGTATTTAAAGAATTCAGGGGTGGGGAAGTGAAACTTTACTCATGGAAGAACATTAACAACTAAACTCACCAAACACTACGTGATGCACATCTTCTCCATGGCTAAGTTATCTAAGTCTAGCTAGTCATTCTTTGTTATTACGTCATTAGATTTAGGATTATACTAAAACAACACAGCTAAAACAAATAATGGAATGAAATTTATATGAAGCTTCTAACTCTGCAAAATTGTGGGTGTATGGCTTTAAAAGTTACTATGGATTTCATGGGGTAAATCTGTGGTAAATCTTCTTCTTTTCTCCTTAGTTGCTGTGCAGGCCTCCAAAGCTATTTTGAGCCAATTTCAAAACTATCTGGTCTCTTTGCTGTCATGGAGAAACTAAAAAGATGTTAAGGGGATCTCTTATTTGACTTTTCTTTCCTCTGGGGTCATATGGGAGTATCGCTTTGCTGTTCTGGCCAGCATACGAGCAGTTCTATTGTTTTCAGTTTTCTTGGTCTTCCAGATAATGCCTTGATTTCTACATATCCCTTCAACTGCCATTTCTTAATGATATTTCGGTCAGTGGACATTGTGAGCTGAAAGCACTTTGTTTGCCTTACAATAGTCTTCCTCTGCTTTGTAGACATCAGCTTCATTTTCAGATTGCTTAGAAGAGCCAGTGATCGTTGAGTGTTAGCGCAAGGTTTAAAGAGTCCATTCCTAATGGCAATTCTTTACCTAACAAATTGATTTAGGCCTCATGAGTTAATTAAGTTCTGAAACTTTACAACTGGAAGGGTGTCCAAACTTTTGCACATACTACAATTACTGTTTTTCTGTTTCTAAGTTAATCAAATCTAAAATGTATTAACATTTGCAGAAAAAAAAAGTTTGCTGCAGAGGTTGTGTTTATTTATTTTCACTTTAAAAATCAACCAAAAAAATTAGCCCGGGGTGCCCAAACTATTGCATGCAACTGTATTGGGTTTTTTTTAGTTTAAAAAAATTAAAAAACGTTCCTTGCAGCTTAATTTATATATAGATATATAGACTGGGGTGAATGGCACATTTTGAAATTTTAACGTGATTATATGCAGTATCAAATTCTTATTTCAAAACATAGAAAATGTGTATTTCCATGATGGAGGCCTTTGGGATCATCTCACTCCTCTTTATATGACTGATTAGGAAAAAATGGTTTAGACGTCAGCAGTAGGTGTGGAAAACGGGGGGTCCCTTTGGGGGTTTAGCAGGTTTGAAAACAGTAAAATACACCCATCAGTGTAGTTTTTCTAGAAGTCCATCAGCTATTTTTACTGGGTCTTGCATAAAAGGAGCTGTGCTGGCCGTGACGTGAATTCACACCTTTCCCCGCAGGTTTTATTATGTGTGTTTTTGCCAGTAGCCATACGTAAGTGTGAATGACCCAGGCCTATGAAACGCTGTTCTACGAAAAGACTACCTTCCTCCCCCTTTTGCTTTGTCACACTTCTGGAAATAAAGTGTCAAACGCAAACAGTTCAGGCCTTTAAAACTTCACTTTTCAACGGCAAGAATCTGCTTTTGTCTTACAGCCGGTCTCTGCTACTTCCACGTCATGACTAACGGCTGATTTTCGTGGGTTATTATGGCTCTGAGCCTTGAAGCTCATGACTCCGCGAGCCCACACAGCTCACTCACCGGAAACTCTCTCTCTCTCTCTGTCTCTCTCTCTTTCTCTCTCTCTCTCTCTCTCTGCGCATGCGTCAGCCCTGCTTGCGCACAGCACACACGTCACATATCAGTAACTGCGCTTTTTTCCCTGCACTCAGTGTTCAGCTCCTCTGTTTTCCTGGCCGGTAAGGCCCCGTTTGGAGAGAAAATTATGGAAAGGAGAAAAAATCGCTGTGTGTGTACTGTGGAGTGACGGCGTGTCCATTTCCTCCCCGCCCTGTGTCCATGTGTTCATGCTCTGTTCAGAGTTCAGCCTCAGCTCTATATTTAAAACTAACCGGCTAATATAACACAGAAGCCCTATTCTCACCATTAGAGCACAGTTAACACCCTTAGCCACACCTAATCCATTAATGCCAAATCCTGAAATGCTGCATTTGTTTTGGTCCATCTGTGCTGGTGCAGAGCTTGTCTGACCACAAAGTTTTCAAATCCATCAACATATGGGGCTAAAAAAATGAGTATTCACTTATCGTCTTCGCAGGGAATATGTGTGGCTAAAACATATATCATATGGGACTGCTGATTTCACACACACACACACACACACACACACGCACGCACACACACATTCACTCACACACACATAATGTATGACTATATATAAAGTCATCCCAAGTGAACACCACACACGTACCCAGCTGTCCATGTGATGTAAAAGAAAATGGGAATCATCGGACCAGGCGGCCTTCTTCCATTGCTCCAAGGCTCCAGACAGGATAGCCTTCCTTGTCCTTGTGCATTGATGAGCCTTGGGCCCAACACCGTGTTGCTGGTTCGTGGTTTGTCCCTCCTCAGGCCACTGTCGGTCAGTACTCACCACTGCTGATGGAGCACCCCACAAGCCTTGCTGTTTTGGAGATGCTCCAACCCTGTCATCAGGCCTTAATGATTTGGCTCTCGTCAGAGTCGCTCAGGTCTCCACACCTGCCCATTTCTCCAGCAGCCACATCAACTACGAGAACCAACTGTTTGCTTACCGTCTAATATATCCCAGACCTTGACATGCGTCTTTGAGATAATCAATGTTATTCGCTTCATCTGTGAGTGGCCATAATGTTTTGGCTCATTAGTGTGTGTGTACATACACCAACCAGCTACTTCATTAAGTACACTCATCTTCACTCTTTGTCCATTTTATCAGCTCCACTTACCATAGGTGCACTTTGTAATTCTACAACCACAGACTGTAGTGCATCTGTTTCTCTGCATACTTTGTCCTCTTTTACCTTGTTCTTCAATGGTCAGGACCACCACTCTGCAGTACTAAGACCCTGACCTTCTTACTGCAGTGCTGAGAATGATCGACCACTGAAATAATACCTGCTCAGTGGAGGTCCTGTGGGGGACCTGATCACTGAAGAACAGGATAAAAAGGGGGCTAACAAAGCATGCAGAGAAACAGATAGACTAAAGACTGTTGATGGTTGATGTGAACATTACCTGAAGCTGCTGGCCATATGCATGATTTAATGCACCGCACTGCTGCCACACCGTTGGTTGATTATACGTATATATCC
This sequence comes from Piaractus mesopotamicus, assembly GCA_023558415.1. NCBI lineage: Eukaryota > Metazoa > Chordata > Actinopteri > Characiformes > Serrasalmidae > Piaractus > Piaractus mesopotamicus. The sequence continues at coordinate 7,217 of JAILXH010289343.1, read as the reverse complement.
CAAATTGGGCATAGTTAGGCAGCGAACTGACCAATGTCCCTTGTAGGATCAATAATGTACATAACATAACATTAACATATTTTGCTGAAAATAGGTTTAAAAGCATCCTGCAGAGGGCAGTAATTGAAGCTGAGGGATTCTGATAAAACTCCACCTCTCTGTGTGATGAATAAATAGTTATTTCCTTGTCCTGAAGGGGCTGATTTGCAGTGTATTTGTCGATTCTATCCCTCAGGGTCAGACTTCGCTCTGCATGCGTCACTACTAGTAGGAGGGAAAAGTGTTTATCAAGCCACAGTAATGCATGTGTCTGTTTGTTTGTATGAGCATATGTTCATGCCTTACAGTCTCTTGTTAGTATGTTGTGCAAAGCAAAACTGTACCTACTGCTCGCATTTACTTCCAAAAGTAGTGTAATTCTGTCATTCTCAGGTATATTTGAGGGGAAAATAATATTTCTGTTATATTCTGTTAGTAATTAACATTAACACTTAATTGTGATTTTATCATTTTATATTATAAGACACTCAATAACATTTTTATCAGGTTGTTTTGTGCTTCTACTCAAGTTGCTTTTGGAAAGGTACATATACATACATTTTTATTTCTGAGAAGTTACAATACCTTTACTTAAGAATGGATTTGGGTTACTCTACCCATGTCTGGTTCACATGCCTGACTGTTGGTTCTTCAGTAGGCCTTATAAATGTTCAAAATTAAATAGGCTAATTTACAGGTGACAAACAGATGAGTGAATGTGTGAGCCAGTGCTGCTCTGTGAGCGACATTATGAAGTAGGCTATTCAATGGTAAGATGAGCAAACTATCAAAAATTAGTCAGCTATAATCATTTATCATGCCAACTAATCACTTTTGAATACGTGTGTGTTGTAAGTTAGATTATAGAGCGCTGTGTGGCTAATTTTCTAATCATTAGACCCATGTATATTCTGTAAAGAGGGCAGCCTACATTAACGCATTTTAATGACACTTTTTTAATTGTTTAGGAACTAATTTTTGCAGTTTTACGTGAGGGATTTTTGCCTATTCTTGCTTGATACAAGACTTCAGCTGATCACTTAGATGGTTATGCCACTTGGGACCCCTCAACATCTGTTTTTCCCCAAAACAAGCTGAAAAGTGGACTCATCTGACCCCAGCGCAAATTTCCCCTGTCTTTCAGACCATCTGAGATGAGCTCAGGCCCAAAGAACTCAACTGCGTTTCTGCGTAGTATTGATGTACAGCCTTATCCTTATGTAATAGATTTTCAAGTTGCATTTCTTGATGCAGTGGCAGACTGTGTTAAGTGACAATGGTTTTTCGAAGTGCTCCTGAGCCCATGTGGCTTTATTTAACACAGTAATGTGACCATTTCTCGTGCAATGCCGTCTAACGGTTTTTGAACTGTTTGACAATTGTTTCATGATGTTTGGCACAAAGTGGTGAGCCTTAACCTGTCTTTTTTTTTTTGGCAAAGACTGAGCCTTTTATGGATGCTCCTTTTAGGCTCCTATAGACCTAAAGAAGGATGGTTTCTCTAAAACCCTTTTTTCCATGAAAAAGTTCATGAATAGCCTGTGTACGGTCAGCTGAGCTGCACTACTGAGACCCTCCATAAAGATGGCGCTGTTGAGCCACAGCTGTTCAGGCGGTTATGATGTAAAGGCAGTTTTAGCCTCTTCCCTTTTCACTTGTCCTTACTCGGCGCAGCGAGTACGTTTCCTCTCTGTGTTCAGATTGACACCGAGTCAAATGGACTTCACGATTCGCGCCGCTACGCTTGAGGACTGCAAGGATATCGCGCGCATGATAACGGTGAGCTGAGCCGCGCGAGCCGCGCACATGTGTCGAAGAGAAAACGAGCTGCAGCAGCAGCAGCGTGGTGCTGTCATCGTCTGCATGGCCGTGCTGCGTCACTGCCAGCATCGCAGCTCATACTGTGAACAGTCTTTTTGATTAAGTGCCACTGATTCATTCTGACATCTGGTCAGTCCGTTTCACTAAACCTGCTGGACGGTGTTTGAGCAGCTGTAGAACTTGTAGCCTAACAAATCAGCTCTCATTAACAGAAGTGGTGAATAGTACATAGAAATGCACATGCAGTGCTTTAATCCCTTTATTCTTTTTGTATCAGGAACTGGCAGAGTATGAGAAAGTTGCAGACCACGTGAAGATTACACAAAAAGGTATACCACATCAAATGGTTTAATGTTAAAGGGGGATTCCACCCATTTTTCAGAATTTCTGCATAACTCAATTGTCCAGGTGTGAACAGTGTCATTCAGCTGTTCTGATGTGGAATGCTTCATTGTGCAGAAACTTGCTGACTCAGATTGCTTTTTAATGGCGGTGATAGGAACCAGGGATTTTGATGTCATACATAGCCTCTTTATTTACTATCCAAAACAATCAGTGAATATAGGTGTGTCCTCTGAGATGGTAGTAAATCTGCAAAAATATTTTCTTTTGTACTGCTTTGCCTTACAACACCCTGCTCGTACCCCTCCACAGTGAATGTATTTTAAAATACATGATCTCATAACTATAGTAAAACAATTTCTCAGGCACCAAGCAGTATATTCCTAATCATTTAACATGTAGCGTTTTGGGGCAATAAACATTTCAGATGTCTGGTTCCCATCACCAACGCTGAGAACGATTCTGAGCTGGCAAGCTTCCCTCAAATGCTGCATTTCACACCAAACCACTACAAATGGCTTTGTTTGCATCTTAACCATGTAGTTATGCAGACATTGTGAAAAACTGGGGAAATTCCTCTGGTGTCATGCTGTAATACAAATACAAAAGTAAATTAAAGTGGCATTGCTAATTTGCTTTGTAAAAGTGTCATACATGTAATTAATTAAACTGTGTTTAATGTCCTCTGTAGACCTAGAGCAGGATGGCTTCTCTAAAAACCCGTTTTTCCATGGAATAATCGCAGAAGTTCCTGAACAGCACAGGTCCAAAGATGGTGAGGAAACACTGCAAGGGTGTCAGAATTCATATGCACCTGCAGGCTCCTAAAGCAGTAGTCCAGTTAGTATCGGTAGCCTGGCACAGTACTTAAAGAAACGCTGCACATGTTTTCCACGTAGTCTCTATCCTTGTATATGCAGCGTACAGTCAGCTGCCATTACCAATAATGTCCCGGTACTTAGAAAAGAATCCTGTTGGCTCAGTATACACTTAAAATAGAAGCCAGTGGGCTGGTGCTTTAAAATAGAGTCAATGTATTTTATGCTGTTTCTGTTTTTTTTCCTCACTATTTAAAAGAAAAATGTCCTCAAGAAAATGGGTACACAGAACATCTAATTGTTCTAATGACGAACTTTTAAACTGAGCAGCAAGCCACAGTGAAAACACAAAATAGATAAACAGACTGACTCCACATTGGCAAGGGAATTAGACGAGGCTGCACACTCTCACCCTACTTGTTCAACCTTTATGCTGAACAGATGAAAAGAGAAGCAGGACTGGAAGGCGATAAAAGAAGATTGGTGGAAAAAACATCAGTAACCTTCAATATGTGGATGACACAACACTCATAGCAGACAGTCAGGAAGATCTGAAGGGAAAGTCAAAAACAGAGAGAAAAGATAGGACTTCAGCTCAGTCTGAAAAAAACAAAAGGTATGACAGCTTGACAAGACAGCTGTCTTCACCACTGATGGTGAAGACGCTGAAGTGGTGAACAGCTTTTGCTACTTCGATCGATTAATAACAACAAAGGATCCAGCAGTCATGAAATACAACACAGTCTGGCACCTGGCACACTTTGATGCTGGGGAGGACTATTGCAAGGACATACGAATGGATGCTTGACCAAATCAAGCCTTACCTCTCACATGAAGGTTACATCTAATCTGAAGCTTATTTTTATCACATAATGAGAAAAACAAATGATTGGAAAAGACGAAAGAGAAAAAGATTAATTTCTGAATATAGTCTGAACCAACTTGACTACACGTAATAATATTGATAATAATAATAATAATGGAAATCAAATGTACTCTGCAGATACATCAAATAGAGATTAGGTTTTAAACTGCTGGTATATTCCTTTAATACTTCTTTTGTCTGCTCTGATGTAGCCTTTGTGTTTGCTCATTAAGGTCACCCGTCGCTTGTAGCTGAGCTATGTAATTGTTACATAATACTTTTTTTCCCCTCACTCTCTTCTGTTGTCTTGTTTTGCCTCAAAGCTTCTGACATGAATTTTCATCAACCTATTACTCATTCTAGTGCCCGTATAGCCTTCAGGTGTACTCGACCTCATATTATCAAACAGCAGTGAAGTGTTCAGCTTGGTGTCAGTGGGGTGAGGAAGTGAGTCTTGGATTTTAGCTATATAGCCAAATCAAAAGGCTTAATGATGAGAAAGTATTTTTCAGTGACTGTTTGTAAAGTGTGTGTTCTCATTTGTCTGTTTGTTTCAGGTCATACTAAAGTAGGTTATTCCCTGTACTTCTACTCATACAGTTCATGGAAAGGCCGGGCTGTGTACATGGAGGACTTGTATGTGATGCCAGAGTTCAGAGGTGAGTGTAGTACTTTTATTGCTGCTTTGCATGTTTGAAATGTGTAAAACTGATTGAAACTAGGCCATAATTGGAACATCTGAGCTGGTTGTAATTATCAATGCTATGACGTTTCACACCCATTTTTTAATCTTCCCCAGGAAAAGGCATTGGCAAGGCACTGATGAGCAAAGTTGCGCAGGTGAGGGATGTGTGATATTAAAT
>JAILXH010289262.1:14351-26981 GCA_023558415.1 Piaractus mesopotamicus | reverse complement strand
CCCCCCCCACACTTTTAGCCAACAAAATCTTTAAAGGCCAACAAACTTAATTATGGAATTTTTTTTTGCCACATTTCTATTCCAAATTTCTATTTATTGTAGAGTTTAACATATTGGGGAAAATTTTATTAGTTATTTATTATGGTGTTAAATTCAGCAAATAAACAGTAATTGTGCATTAAAATATGCCAGAGTGTGTTCTCTGTAGAGAATGTGTTGGCTTATTTTCAATGTAATTTGGACAGAAGCGCCCAAAATCTCCTGCTCATGACTGTAAGTACGTTTGGAGCTGGCAGGATTTGTAATCTAAAAACGTGTTGAAATTGTGCATGGTAATCAACTATATGCTACACATGTGGCAGATAGTTGTTTGTTTGGAAAACGCTAGCATATTCCTTTAAGAAGGCCTGAATCAATGGTTGCCATTCCCAGTCCTGGTGACCCCCATGCTCTCCATATTTTTTTAGCTGAAATGCACAGAGCAAGTGATCTCCAGAATTAGCCTCAAGCAGCTATGAAATCCCATTAAAATTCTCATTAACTGCTCACTGTTGCATTACATTGGTTAGCCTGATATAAACTGCATTCAGGTCCGAAAGGCAACCTCCCTATGTTTCACCACTATGCGGTGGAAACGGCACATTCAGAGTCTGCAAGCTTAACAGTCTGGTGAATAAAGCATGCAGGATAAAGCAGATGTACTCATGACTATATGCTGCATGGTGAAGAACAGGCTTCCTGTCCTAAAGTGACACAGTTGTTTTGAAATACAGACAGACACTCATTGGACATTTACACACCTAATATACATACAAACTGTTTGAAAGTGACATATTATTCCTCCAGTGTTTGCATTAACTAGCTAGCAGTGTTATTACTCAGTGTGTTGTTCCGGCTTCATCGCTGAGCACAATGAATATTGCTCTGGACTTTTGGTCACCCAGCAAGTAAGGTTTCATGACACATCGTTTGTTAATCATTACCTCAATACTGGGCAATATACAAACATACATTTGAGGACATTTTGTAGTGGCCAATATGCCCATATAATGAGTTCTGGACCAAAGCCGGTTTGTCTATGGGAAAAACTCGACACTATAGCACCCTATGTTAAGCTAAATCATTCCAAAGCCGGTAAATTTTGTCCTTTGTACATCGCAAAGTCCCCTGAATTACAAATTTTACTACTTGCATTGAATTGCCATCACACCTCACCAAAATGTCCCATACAGACTTTGTCAGGTGTGATAGTTAAAAGGGTATTTGACTGATTTTCCAAAATTTCTTTATATTTTGATCATTGAGGTGCAAACAAAGTCATTGCAAAAAGTTTGATGCAGCTTGCCTCACTGTCGAGAAACTTCCCAATTCAGATTTCTTTACAGTGGTGGTGATAGGAACCAGGAGTCAAGATGTCTGCAATGCAAATATTGCCGTTTTATTTACTGTCCAAAACAACCAGTAAATCAACATGTCATCTTAATTTTTTATGCGTAATGTTGATAAATGTTTAAAGACACAAACAGTGTCTCATCAGGCAGCATATTTATAACATTTTCATAATAATAACTTTCTATGAGTAAGCTTTTGGAGACAATAGTCTTCAGACATCTGGTTTCTATCACCACCATGTACGATTCTGACAGTGTCTTCAGAATGGAGCATTTCACTAAATGACTGCGTTTACATCTTAACAATTTAATTAAGCAGGAATTTTGGCATTGGCCCAAGTCCTCTTTAAGTTGTAGCCTACAGTTTCAGCAGCTGTTGCAGTTCTTATTTAATAGTGTTAACTAGTGGTACTTTCATGCAAAATTAGTTTGCTTATAGCATGTATATAGCAATATTCATATTTTGACAACTTAGCAACCTTGACATTCAAAGGATCCAGTGATATTTGGGACAAAACATGTCAGCTTCAAAACATTTTTGTTTAACATAACGTGATGGCTGCAATTTTCATAAAAGGTCATTTTTCCCATAGAGAAAAACAGAGAAAAGGGCCTTATTTGGCCATGCTGCCTACTACAAAATGAAACATGACCAAGAGGTCTATTAATAAAAAAGGCTTATGCTCCCTTCCAAATCACAGCTGTGATGTTATTTGCAATAACACAGAACCTCAAGTGTTCCACTGTTTTTTTTTTTATCAATAATTTTACAATTTAAGGAGAACATTAAAGGAAATAAGCTCTGCCCATCGTTTCAGAAGTACACTTTTAATATTGACTGCTTCTTCCATCAAAAAACAAGCTAAAGCTACCATTATTGTTACTTAGCAGCCAGTGGTGAGCAAGGCATAATGTTATCAGTTAGTAAGGTATGACCACATAATCTGATTGGTTAAAATACATTCTAGCCTTTATCACTCTGCTCCCTACTGTCTGCTACCTTTTCTTACATTTGTGAAACTATCGTAGAAAAGCAGTAGAGCAATTGAGGTTTTGTGTTATCATGAATAACATCACTGCTGTGATTTGGTCATCGTCATCCCAGCTGAAAAAAAGGTAGTAGGTAGTTTTTGATAGAGTTTGATGGTTTAGCTGGTCAACCAGAATGACCAGCATGACCAAGTTGGTTGACCAACAGGACCAGCTTGACCAAGCTGGTTGACCAGCATGACCAGCATGACGAAGCTGAATGACCAACATGACCAAGTCAATTCGCCCAACATGACCAGCACGACCAAGCTGACAGATTAAACTCAAACCCTACGCTGGTCAACCAGCCAAGTTGATCTACCAGCATACCCATCATAGGGTATGTTTTTGTCTAGTCCAGCTGGATGTCCAGCTTGTCAACTACCTTGACCAGCAAAGACCAGCTTAGACCATCTGAAAAGCAGGTCTTTTTTTTCAGCAGGGCCAGGCCATGGTTAATTTCATTTATTAATTAAAGCATTCATGTGATCCAACAATGAATAATATTCATCCAAATAATGCAGCCCATGTACTCACCAGTATGCTTTTAGTCTATCACAAGGCATATCACTATGCAACAACATAATCGGAATTCAATATTTTTTTCCACATCGTGCAGCTCTAATAGTACATTGTTGGGCACAACTGAATATAGAAGATGGTTGCTCCTGCTGCTGCGGTCCACTCCAGAACAAATAAAGTGCCAAGTGGGTCTTCACCCTGTTGAATGTTCTATGAGTGGGCCTGCTGATTTAAATATGTTCCTTTCAAATGTCCTGGCAGTACTGGGGGGCTACAGATAAACACTACAGAAAGATACACTACAACTCTTTCAAGGAGGCACTCATAAAAATGAGCCTGACTGCTTTAGAACCAGTAAACTATCTCAGTGAATGAGAGGTAAGAGAATACACACATGCTGTACTGCACCCTGAGATCCTTGGCACACTGGAACACTGGCCTTCCCCTGCATAACATGATGTTGGTTTTCCAGGTGGTTAGTAGGTCAATTTTACAGCGTATTGTAATTTAAAATTTGTGAGCATCTTGAAAAGATGACAAAGCTTGGCATAGAGGCTACCTGATGTCAATGCCAGAGAAATACAGCTGCTTCTGCCACTGTTACAAAACTTGTTACTCATTTTGTTATGTCTGTGCATATTTGCACAACTTTGTTTGTTCTCCCAATTAAATATACTGCTTATTATTGGCAGGGGATTTGATATCATTTCCTGTTGCATGACAGTTAAAGTACTACTTTAATACTTTGACCCTAATTCTCCAATGCCTTTGGGAACACCAGTGCTGGATATGTTTGCCTTCTGCACAAAATATACTGATATGTATGTTTAGAAAACAAACAAACAAAAAAGAAAAACTGTCTTGAACACCCCTGAAATGTGCAGTGAAGATAAGTTACACATCCTCTACAGGGAACAAACCTGGAAATTTTAGTGTACAATTTCTATACATTTGCTGGGAGGGCTGGGCAGTGACAGTATTTTATTGTTATTGTGATAATATTCATTATTGTGATAAATGGTATGTTTTTCTGTGGATAGAATCAGTGCTTGAAGAACACTAAACACAGAAATAACTGCAGGTTTTGTTATAAAGTGAGCATAATAAGTCTTTGATAGCAGTTTTGCAAATGTGGCACTACTAGCACATTTTATCTGTGCCAAATATCGTGATACATATCGTGTATCGTGAACATGTATTTATGTATTGTGATGTACAATTTTTTCCATATTGCCCCACCCTATTTGCTGAACATATTGGGGAAATAATACATTACACAGTATGCACCCATCAGCCATAACATTAGCTATTTTGTTGGTCCACTTTGTGGATGTAAATTCAGCGACAGTAGCTTATTTGTTGCTGCACAGTTTGTGTTAGTCTTCTTCTAGTCCTTCATCATTAGCCACATCATGCTGCCCACAGGATGCTGTTGGCTGGATATTTTTGCAGCGACACTGAGCTGGTTAAATACTCCAGCAGCACTGCTGTGTCTAATCCACTTGTACCAGCACATAGCACACTAACACACCACCACCACATTCAGTGTCACTGCAGTGCTGAGAATAATACTCAACCCAGATGCTACTTGCTCTGTGGTGGTCCTGACCATTGAAGAACAGGGTAAAAGGGGGCTAAAAAGTACACAGAGAAACAGGTGGACTACAGTCTGTAATTATAGAACTACGAAGTGCACCTATACGGTAAGTGGAGCTGATAAAATGGACAGTTTGTGTAGAAACAAGGAGGTGGATTTGATGTTATGGCTGATCTGTGTAAGATTTGGCCACAAATCTAAAATGTGCAGAAGTGTATTCTCTGTAGAGGACGTGTTAACGTATTATCACTATAAAAATCAACAAAAACGTAATTCAACTAGGGGTGCTGAAACTTTTGCGCACAACTGTATATCATAAAAATGAAAACAGAAATCAGGGTTTCTTCCTGTCTTTACAATGACCAACATACATTTTGGTTGAGTATACAAATATTCTACATAGCTTCACCAAACGACCAACATGTAATTCCCTACTATTCACATAATAGAAAACAGTAAACAATATACTACATTCCATAAATCTACCACTTCATAATTAAAGTCACCTCCACAGAATGTCAAATGCACTTATTAGAGTAACAGGTCTTGTAACCTAAGTCGTTCCGTAATATTGACTGGTCCTGTACACTTTGGCACACTGTACAATGTGCGCTCAATCAGCTGAATCTGTGAAGAAGACAATATTAATACTTCTGACTAAACGTTGCTGCAGCAGAAAATGTTTCTCCTTGTTCATTTTTTCTTTTTTGTTTGCCAGCTGCCCTTTACATTGTGCGAATCTTATGAACAGACCAACAAAAATGGTCCAAACTTTGAAACCTTTTTTTTTGTCAAAGTTGTTTAGTTAAGATTTTTTTTTTCCTTCTTTTGTAAAGTTACTGTTTCATAGATACAAGTTGTTTTTTCTATTTTTATGACAGCAGTGATGTTTCTATGTATTTGTCCTGTTGAATTCCTCTTTCAAGGTAGTAATAAATTCCAGGGTTTGGCTGCCAATAAGCACCCACTTGCCTTGCAAATGCAAATGTGTGGCACCCAACATGCTCCCTTTACTTGTTGCTGTGCACGGTCAGCTCCCTCTCGGAGCTCAGGCTGATGGAGGTGGTCTCTTTGTGGCTCTCCCTGGACCTCCTTTCCATGGGCGACGACGAAGCGGCTTCCTCCCAGGTGCGGAGGGGGCATACTCGGGCCGAATGGCCTGGGCCGGACGGGTGCAGGTGTGGGCCATGCACTGAGCGGCCGTCCGTCACTGTGAAGCAGCTTTCGGCTGCCGAGCCTCGGCCTGGCCCCCTCTGGACACACAGCGGCCCGCAGAGCAATGCCAGGAACTCCTTACGGACACTGCGGTGCATGTAGCCATAGATGTACGGATGCAGGCAGCACTGCAGGAAGAAGAGGACGAGTGACAGCGAGGCCAGCCAGGGTGGTATAGAAACACCCGAGCGCATGGACACTGTGCTCAGAATGCTGTAGGGACCCATGCCCAGAATGTAAGATGCCATGACCACGAACACCACCCGCGCTGCCTTGCAGTGGTAGTGGAAGCGTCTGTGCCGATTCCTGATGGGATACGTGGCTGAGAAAGGACCTTCAGGTTGGGGCTGCTGCTGCCTTTGGGGACTGGAGCAGGACACCTGAAGAGCAGCGGTGGATAGCGTTTAAATATATATACAAGCTAAAAATACTTTTACATCAGTGAAATTACAGTACTGTGCAAAACCAGAGACCACCTTTCATTTAGTTTTTTTCCAGACAAAATTACCATTAAGTATAATTTACTCATTTTTGTGGAGATTAGATATAAAGTCATCCGTTTGTACAATGAAGAAGAAAAACAGGAGTTCAAACAATGATTAAAAGGTACATAAAAATGGGACTCCTAACAACAATGCAAGACCCGATGGATCGCCAAAATTATCGTCATCTTTGAGAGACAAGAGAAAATCAAGCTCCACTCTCCATTCAGATTTAAAAGAATCCACAGGCGTTACTGTTCATCCTTCCACTGTAAGAGCACAACTCAGTGCTATGAGTCTGAAAGGATGTGTAGCTGTCAAGAAGCTGTTACTTAGAGATAAGAACATAGACAAAAAAGAAGAACATTTTCAAATCAATTCAAGAAGCTGCTGGTGCTCTTGGAACGACAGCCTGGTCACCCCAGAGTCCAGACCTCAACATCACCGAATGTGTTTGGGATTACGTGGATTGTGAAAAGCAGAAAATGCAACCAATGTCTAAGACTGAACTTTGGAGGTGTAGAAAAATATCCCTGCAGATTTCTTTGAAAAAGACTGAAAGCAAGTGTCCTGAAAAGAATAGAAACTGTAATAAAGGCAAAGAACAAATGCTTGAATTTGATATTATATTGAGCTGTTGAGGCGTCTGTATCATTTTCTGTAAAACAACTGTGTGCTTTTGTCCTGGTGCTGAAAAATTATAATTATATTAGTAAGTATGCCTTGCAAAAACATACGAACAAACAAACAAACTAACTAACTAACTAACTAACTAATTACAACATGTTTAATACACTCTTTGCCTCTTACCAAGAGAACCATGTTTTAAAAAAAGGATTAGCGAGTGTGAAGAACCTTTTAAAGGTTTAAACCCTTTAATGGCCAGGGCCAAACGTTTTATTACACACTTCTATAACCTAAGAATAGCTCCACCACTTTGCATTGAATTCCTTGTAGTTACTAAATAATAAGGCTCAGTAGCCTGGGATTTTAAGGGGTTAAAGAACTTTCACATAATGACACAACTTCCTAGAACCTTTACATTTTGTAGAGGCTCTTTAAACTTTGATAAGGTTCTTTGAATCATATCTCACTTACAAAAATAGTTCCCTAAAAAAACATCCATTGAAAGGTTTTTCCAGGAACTAAAAGACCAGCCACCAGATCCAGGCCTTCATTCCTCACTCCTTTAACTTGAGAATACCTCTGTTTGAACTGTTTTCCTTGTTGTTATGGAATAATAAACTTTAGGATGTAGTAAGTCTGGGAATTTAAGGAGTTAAAGAAGCTCCATATAATCTAAGGTTATATCAATTAGAGCTTTTTGTAGAACTCTACATCCAAGACAAGAACCATTTTGGAATGTATGAATCCTAGTAGTGGTGGTTGTTGTGCTGGGGCTGGATTCATGAAAACCTTCTTAAGAAAACACTAAGAAGTTCATAAGATTGTTCTTAAATGCAATAATCAAAACACTTCTCAAATATTCCCCTAAGATAATCTTAATTATTTCCTTAAGATTTTTTTAGGAAAATCTTCATGGTTTTCTTATGCAGGCTATGTTGCATCTCGTACCATAAATGATGGAAGAAGCATTTTGAATTTGTATTAACTGTTATTTTCTTTATTAGGTTAATCCGCTCAGAGGAGCAAAATGAGACAAAACATCAAGTGTTTAAAAAAATTAGCAAACAAGAGCTAAATAAATTGATAAATTGATAATATAGATGCTTACCTTTTCAACTTTAGACAAGTGTGAGGCTATTGTAAGAAACATTTAAGAACATAGTATTTTCCAGAATACCACTTGTTTCTTGATTCTTAAGAAAATAGATAAGAAAATAAGATAATTCTTAAGAAGTTTTATGAAGAATAACATTTTTTCATAGCTTTTTTCTTAAGAATGAATTAAGAAGAAGCACAAATTTAAGAAGATTGTCTTTTTTAAGACATTTTTGTGAATCCGGCCTCTGGTCCTGGAGTAACACTGCACGTTTTAGAGTTTATCCACTTCAACTCAGGAAGCACTTGTTAATGATGATGTGAAAATACCAAATTAGAGCAGGAAAAAACATCTAAATATGCAGGGCACGGCTACTGCAGGACAAAGTTTTGGACACATTGCTCTTTAGAGCTGCAGTGGAACTTAGTACACCCACCATCAGCATGTGAGCTGAAGCTTTTTTGGGACCATTTTGGTCTAAAAAATGCTAAAACTCAAAAAATGAAATATGTAAAGATGTCCAAGTGCTGTTGTAAAAGAGAACAGAATGAAATTATATGCAAAAAGACAATTAGTGGCTCAACGTGAATGGATAAAGAACTGAGAATTGGTATTACATTTGAAAATTTTACTTAAGTATTTGTAACTGAGTAAATGAAACAAGTTACTACTCACCTCTGCTTGGGAGTCTGGAGGCTGGTTGCTTTGGATGGGATGCACCAGAGCATTCTGTCGTCTGGCCGCTCTGAACACCATCCAGTAGCAGCCCAGCATAATGGCCACGGGCAGCCAGAAGGAGAGTGTGGCCACCAGGGCTGAGTAAGAGTAGCTGGAGGACCACACCACCGTGCAGGCATTGTGTTGTCGGTCGAAGTCGATGGTTCCCCAGCCATAGAGGGGTGGAGTGCTCTGCAGCAGGCCCAGCAGCCAGGTGAGGGCAATGAGGTTTGTGCCCAGGTGGGGCGTCATGCGCGTGGGATAGGACAGTGGGTGGATGATGGCCAGGTATCGGTCCACCGACACCACAATGATGGTGTTAACCCCTGCAAATGCAAAAAGGTGCATAAGGACCACCAGGGCTTGGCACAGACGGGCGTCCAGCGGCCAGACACCAGGTGCAGCAGCGGCGATGACGAAGGGCATGACCAGCACGGTCTGCAGTAGGTCAGCCAGCAGCAGGTTGAGCACGAAGCGGTTGGCCACATGCAGCAGCTGTGGCTTGCGCTGGAACACCAGCAGCACCACGACGTTACCGAAAAGAGATGTGCACACAATGGCCGAAATGAGGGCCATCTTTACAGCACTGTTGACCAGCGAGGGCTGCTGGAGGGCACCAGGATCCCAGGGCACCGCACTGGAGTTATAGTCCATGATTCTGATGAGCTGGGTGATAGCGCATGGAGCAACTCCAACAATGGCACCTCAAGTTTTATCCACACCTTCCCTCAAATGCTCCTTTCACCTTAAAATAAGGGGACGACAATGAATGGAAATCCAAAATAAGCTAACTGTGTTCTTAAAAACATAGCAAAAAAGAATTCTTTGAAGCAATGCTATAGGACAAACCTGCACAAAGTGTGGCCCATGTTCCAAAGTTGGCCTGTGAGGACATTTGATTTGCCCAGAAAGTTACCCTGACCCCACCCCTTCACTCAATAAGAGAATATGTACATTTGTACTATATATAAATTCTTATTTCCTTTCAAAGTTGTAGTTTGGTAACAAAATATAGTGTTATATTATAAACTGAATTTTTAAAAACTCAATTTGAAACCTACCTTCTTTGTATATTGTTTTATATTTTTGGCCCTCTGCCCACCACAAATATTACACTTTGGCCCCAGACGACTTAAAGTTTGAGCACCACTGCTATTGGAGGAACACTTTTGGTTCTTCAAAGAACATTTCAGTGGATAGTTCCAGTTGTCAATGTGTAAAAGTTTGTAGCTTTTATAGGTTTTAGTTTTCATAATTAATGATTTTTGAAGCCTTTTTACTTGAAGTCTGTTTTAACTTTGTAAACCTCATAAAAAATCAATTTTGTGTATCATAAATAATGTTTGATTTTTTCCACCATCTCTTAGTACGACACTAACTTAAAATGCCATTTTGCTCCTCTACTGCTTAATAGTAATAATAATAATAATAATAATAATAATAATAATAATAACCATTATAAGCATCATAATAATAGAAAAAGAACAAGAAAAAGGAGAAGAAGACGATGATGATAATGATGATGCTAAATTAAAGCATCATCATTATCATCATTATCATTATGCTTTTCTACATTCAGCATCTCGCAGGGCCCTCGTCTCTAACATCACCCCTCAGCTCCATTCACTGTCCTGTTTTCCCTCAGCGCTGCCGTGGAACATGACTTACATCTCTGCCTCAGACTCATGGATGCAGACAGCAGCTATAAAACCTAAGATCCCAACCAGCATCGCCTCAGCTACCTGTTCCATGTTTCCCTTCACAATCAATCATCGCATCCTCCGCCACCCACGACTGCCCGAGCTAAAGCCGCGTCTGATCAGTCTGTCCGGCCTGTTTCTTCTGCACAAACAGCTGGAACGCACAGCTGTCAGCATTCCATTGTTCCCCCAACGCAGATACACGAGCCCCAGCCGAGCTGTCGCTCTCCGCCAGGCTGGTCATTCAAACCAATCAAACGCTACACGCTTTACCTCTCGATGGCCATCAGAGGCGAGGCCGTGTCCGCGCTGGGGTCGCAGGACTGAGGGTCTCCTCTCGTGTCCCCCGTGCTGTGAGCTCTCTGCTGATCCTCACTGACGCCGCTTTGCTCTGATCTCTCATTGTAGTCACCGCGCCGTTAATCAATGGCAGGCAGCGCTCGCCTCTCATCGCCGTTCATTCCCAGACCCGCTATGTGCGCCTCTCGCTCTTCGGTCCACGCTCGTTCCTCATCTGCCAACACAGATCCACTGAGGAAAAAAACAGGGCTGTGAACAATGTGGTGGTCGTACAGTGGTGTTTGTCAGCGCCGCTGCCTCTGTGTGTGTCTGCTCTTCATCTCCAGGCTCGGTGCTGCTGCTCACTGTGAATAGCCTCACCCCATGTTGGCACTGACATGATAATGCGATGCTCTGTTACGTATGGCTGTTTTTTTTTTTGCCTCGTTCTAAATTTAGATTGGGGTTTAAAAGCCCATACACCCAAAATAGAGGGTTATAAAAAAAGATAAAAGTCATTTCAGGGTCAATTTTTTTAAAGGGCTCGTATCATGGAAAACAGTGCCTGTGTTTTTGAAATAAGACTTTCACATACCGTGTAAGTAGTTACAACGTTTGAGACACTGCCCAGTCCATAAATGAAAACTAAGACGCAAAAACAGCCCATTGCAAGTTTATCACGGTTGTGATGCATATCAACCAGGGCCGTTTTTGCTATCGATGGTAAAAGCAGTTGCTTAGGACCCCCAAGCCACAAAGGGCCCCACAAGTGTATGTGTGTCAAGGTTATGAGTGTGTTTATTTATTTGATATTATTATTACATTTAAATGTGACAAATTAGCACAATTTGAAGAAATCGGCAAATACTATGCTAATACTAATATATATATATATATATATATATGTATGTATGTATGTATGTATTTGCCCCTCACTCGATTTCTTCTAACTTTGTGGGCGGACATTCTCCTTCAGGATTTTCAGAATTCAAGGTGCCATCAGTTCTGACAAGTTGTCCAGGTCCTGTAGAAGCAAAGCAGCCCAAGACCATCACACTACCACCACCATGTTTGAGTGTTGGTATAATGTTTTAAAGGTGGAATGTGATGTTAGCTTTACGCCAGATGTAACAAGACCCATGTCTTCCAAAAAGTTCCACCTTTGACTCATCAGTCCACAGAATATTGTCCTGAAAGTCTTGAGGATCATCTGTATGTTTCTTGGTAAATGTGAGTTGAGCCTTTGTGTTCTTTTTCAGCAGTGGTTTGTCTCCCATGGATGCCATTTCATATTGTGGCAGTTCAAGGCTGGATTACAAAGTTTCTGAAAGGGATACACTTGCACCAGTTCATTTAAACGGTACATCTCTACCCTTATAGGAAAAAAAAGTAAGTCTCTAGTGTGCAGCGTTCTGAAAGATATTCTTTTATGTATAATGTTCTTTGATGTCATATATGACATTGTAGACCTGAGAGGATTAATCTCAGCATTACTGATCTGTATTACTGACTGATGAATCAAAGTGATAACAAGTTATTAATCTCAGTGTTACTAAGCTCTGCTAAAGTCTGAGTAGACTGATAAATCAATGTGACAATCAGTTATTAATCTCAGTGTTACTAAACTCTTTTGAGGGATGATGGAACTGAACAGTCTCCTCAGAAGTGAACATGTTCACGAGTCGTAAGGGTAGCATGGGTGTTTTATTGGACTCATGCAAGTGTTTTGTGGAGAGTTGTCATTAACCTACAGTCGCATAACTACCTCTGCCACTTTATAGTCAAATCTGCAAGATTTTTTTTATGGAAAATCGTTTGCTTAGTTCATGTGACGTCAGGGGGATTATGGGAGCAGCAGTGGAGCAGTGGGCCGAAGCAACAAGGAACAGTGTAAATAATTTTTTTTTTACAACAACAGAGTTTTTCCCATGTGTCTTATCAGTATGTGCTCTAAATACTGAATATGCTGCTTTTT
>JAILXH010289196.1:21057-32156 GCA_023558415.1 Piaractus mesopotamicus | reverse complement strand
TTTTTTTTTTTTGTTTGTTTTTTTATTATTTATTTTTGTTACGTGTGTATGGTGTATGCTTGTTATGTTGAGAAAAATTTTTTAATTTTTAAACATAATTAAAAAAAAAATAAAAAATGTAGATGTAAACAAAGCCATTAAGAGTGGTTTGATGTGAAATGTTTCTCAAGGTACTCGTCCAAAATGGTCAATGATTCTCAATGCTACATCACAGAAAGTTGTTACAGATATATTGTCTAATGCCTGAGATAATTTTTACGATAATTTTGGGATAAGGTTTTGGCATAAACATTTATTTTTTTAAAATACACTTATGGCTGAGAGGTACTTGCAAAACAGTACACAAAGAAAACTTGTTCTTTCTTATTTACTACACCTACTATTTCACCATCATCAACATTACATAGAAAACTCAGAGAAAACTAAGTTGACGGGTCATTATGGATAGTAAACAAAATGGCTATATTTGCACTGCAGACATCGCAAGCTTTAGTTCCTATCACCTCCATTGTAAAGAAATCCCAACTGGTAAGCGATCACCAAACCACTCTGAATGACTGACTACACTCCAACGATTGACCTACATGGAAATTATTAAAGGAACTGTCATTTAACACAATGGATACGCAAGCTAAAATCTATTTATACAACACTGTGAATTTTCTGTGCACCAATGTAAAACCAAAGACATTACTGAGGGATAATGCAAAAACCTGCAGGCACATTTCCCTTCTTTCTCTAAATGTGCTTGCTGTATTGAACTGAAAGGCTGAAGTGGCCACTAGCAGCTCAAATGCAGGCTATCCTGAGCATCTTTTGACGAAAACACCTTGAAATGCTTTAGCTGTAGTTGATCCAATTCCAAATGCACAAATACACGTAAATAAACTGTGTTAGAAATGTATAGATAAAAAAAAACAAACACAAGCTGACCCGGGTATATTCTTTCAGTCCTTCTGCTCTTCTCCCTCCCTTTTTCCTATGAGCAAACTCAATACCTGAATGAGACCCTCCTTCAGTCCGCCACACCCCACACACACACACACACACACACACACACAGAAACATACACACACACACACACACACACACACACACACACACCCCTTAATAAAGAGTCATCTGAACAAGCTCATTTATTTTCCAGAAAATTAACTCACTTTCAGTCCTGATTAATGATTTTAATCTAAATGAATCAAATTAAAAATTGAAAATTATATTTCCAAAGCTCACAAAAAAGGGAGGAGGGGGCAAGGAGAAAAGCCACCATTCCCAGTTAACAAATGAGCCTTCAAATATTAGAAGATGACCAGAAGTAGAATGGGGACCCTAATGAAATGTGTCCAGAGTCCGCGCTGCTTCGCTACATGCAATAGCGGGAAACGATACAGCAAGCATGCAGAGGAAAAAGGGAAAAAACTCATCTAAGTCTGCTGGGAATTACCAAGTTATCTTCTTTCCTTGATTATTATGTCAAGCACTGTCCAGAAATAACCTCCAACGTACACACATATACACTATGATCTGAAAACAAAGATCCTGAAGAGACAGCGAGCCAAATCTCACCCTGGTTTGAGTGTGGTGAGTGGGCACAGACTGAGTGGTGAATGGTGACAGATTTTGTGTGATGTGGACCAGTGTACAAACTCTAGTCCGGGCCTGCCTGTTCCTCAACAGGGCGTCAATGGCGAGCTGTCAAACGCTCAGGCAACTTAATAGATAAAGTGATGAACGGCAATCATTTCAGGTGCGGGGATATTGCTGAGAGCCAATATCTGGATGGCATTTGATCGGATCACCATTGGATTTCTCCCACTTCAAACAGCTGCGGACTGCTCCTACTGGATACAAAAGGATCTGCGCTGAGTGGAAATCGACAGATTCACGCTTTTGTTGCAAGGGCGAAACAAACAAAAACAAGAATCAGATGAAAACCAACACATCCACAGCTGTGGGTCTTTTAGGAGCCCTAGCTAGCTGGGCAGTGGCTTCCCTTCCATGGCTGTTATGAGACCCTAAGGCATAGCTGTAGCGTGCATCCTTCATTTGGTAACCCAATCAGAAGCAGGGCCTAAAATTTTAAAGGGGCCGCAGAGCCATGATGAACGGACAAGCGAATAATTGAAATGTTGGAATTCATAACTGGAAACATGCTGCTATCTTATGGTCTTCTCCTGCCACGCACACATATACAGGGGCAGCTGTGCCTGGCTCTCCCGGCAGCCGAGCTGTCCTCACAGGCTGGGCTATGGCAGTGGTTTTATGGTAATTGAGGTGGTTATACGAGGCAGCCGCGAACGGCTCCTTTCTTCCACCATGCCTTCAAGAGGAATAAGCAGGTGTTATCTTTGGGCCGACAGAGCCTCCCAATTGTTGACTCAATAATACAAGAGCTCTCTTATCAGGGCTCCGAGGTGACTGATTGGCAGGCCGATATGTTTAGACAATGCAGCGTATTCAAACTGCCTTCACCCAGAGCCCTGCGCTCCACCTGGGAGAGCGGAGTAGGGGAGGGATGGACGAGAGAAAGGGAGAATTAACAATGCGCAATAGACTGAGTTTGTTTAAACATTTCTACACTCTCTGTTTGGATTTAAATGAGACTCAGCCACTCAAACATGACCTCCATGTCTTTATCAGGAATGACAAGATAAACCAGGAAAGAGAGGGAACAATAATAATAGCCATTTTTGTATAGCATGTACATGTTATGGTTGTATGATATGGACAAAATTCTAGTATTAGGATTACACTGCTATATACTGTGATGGCAATATGCCTTGAAATGTATTACACATGCACTGATGAATCAGTACAAGTGACCAGGTGACATGGTTTAAGACTGGCCGGTATTATTTTGACATAATTTACTTTTGTTATCATTTGAATACCCTGATTCATAACACCTACATTCATCTGGAAAGATGATTAAGGGTCTTGCAAAGGCCAATTTTGTGATATTGATTAATAAACAATGTTGTGTAGCCCTACTACATGTACAAACACAATTGTATGTCCTGCTTGAGTAGTGTGCAGTCGTGATGTTCTTTTTGGCATTAAAACACGAGGTAGAAAACCTGATGGTAGACAAACTCGGAGAGACAGCGAGGTGTTAAAAGCAGATGGCCACTGGCGGAGGGGGAATCCAGCAGCGGCCAGCACTGTGGCCTCGAAAGGATGCGATTTGTGCTGTGATTCAGCCTGACGGTGGACTCGATGAGAGCAGATCAGTGAGGTGTGGGCTGTGGGCAGGTGGCCATCCGCCACCGTGGCTCCCCCAGCCATTCGATTAGAGGCGAGATGGAGTGCCTTCCTCTCCTCCAGACACACTTCCACACCAAACAGGGGCAAATGAGATGATGCTGCTCCTGCAAAACGAGCCTACAATCTGTCAAAGTACAATGTAATTTCAGGGCTGATGCGACATCGTCTCTGCCTCTTCCTCTTTCGTCTTCCCTTCCCTTGTGCTGTTGCCTGTTTGATAACTTTAAACTGGAAACTATTTCTGTTTCAGTCTCTATGTTTGTGCGTGTGTTGTGTGAAGGTCTATCATGGCATAGGTGTGCCATTAATATAATTAGCATTAGTGCTAATCAGCTACTGTGACCTAATTTCCACAAGGCTGATGTTGTGCAGAGCTTCAGATTTTATTCCTATAACACCACTAATACCATAGTGCGTTCTGTCTCTCTCTCTCTCTCTCTCGCTCTCTCTCTTACACACACACACACCCACACACACACACACAAACGCACACATTCCCTCCCTTAAGTCCCCTTCATGTAGGCTCTGATGCTAACCCATTAGTCGATGTGAACTACTTGTTCAAGTGCACACGAGAGAGAGGGTCATATTGACAAACATCAGACTCACAAACAAAATCTTCAAACCCTTTTGGGCAAATGCAGTTCAGTTCTAAAGGCTGTTATTTACGGTAGCTGTCAAGAGTGTGCGTGTGTATGTGTGTGTGGTGGGTTAGGTTATTACCGCGGCTGAGGGAGAGCTACTTAGTGAGCTGTATGCCTGCATTAACAAGGCCTCTCTCTGCCTCAACAATTCCTTGCCACTAAATGATCTAATTAAAGTCTCATCAGTCCTGTGTCTCAGGCCAAGCTCCTCAACTTTGCGTGTGCACGCACATGCATGTACACACACACACACACACACAGACCACCACCACCACTCTCCCTAGTCTAAGGCTTCAGTGAAAGCAGATAGAGGCTACTTAATTAGCATCCACATGGAGAGAAGTGGGTGTAGCAGGGGTTGACAATCGGAACAATAATTTTTCCCAATTCCTTTGATTTTAACTTGTATTCTAGCCATTAAAAAGCTTTTCTGTGATGTATGTGCATCTGTAACGCAACCATGACTGGTAGAAACTCAATGTCCCATCCACAGCCTTACTGGAGTGGTTGAAAAATGTATGGCGTAAAGAATTCAACCAATCAAAGCTTCTATGTGTCCTGTCAACAGTGCTATGGATTGGTCGAACTGTGAAAAGTGAAACCAATCAAACTTTCTTTATTTGTGCTGCCGCATTTGCGACAGTGGAGGGGAAACGGCAAATGAATACTTGCCTCATTTTTTGGTTATTGTTCTCTTTGTCTACCACTAACCAGTATTGATATTGGCCTAGGAAAAACTCTTATTGGGTGACCCCTGGTGTGTAAGTACAGTGTTTTTGTGTGAGTTTTAAGGGAAACCATTTGTGCAGAGATAAGGAAGCAGGAGACCTCACCAAAATACCAAAATTTTAGTGAGGCTAATCTATGCTCACATCCAGCCAACTGCAAACTCCATCTCATGCACTTTAAAGTACAATAAAGTGAACACAAGCATTCAGCACACCTACCACTCCAGAAAAAATCCTCAGCCACCACTGACATGGCTTTTTTGTGACAGGTCATAGTCTATCAGGAGCTGGAAGATTGCTGTGGCATGGGCCTTCAAACAGGAGGTCCAGTGCTGGCAGGCAGCTGAGTGACACTGGCTCTCTGGCTGATGGAGGGCGATTGTATTGGCAGGCCTTGGAGCAGCGGAGCAGGGACGGGGGAGGGAGAGAAGGAGAGAACAGCGAGATGGTGCTGGGGGGTGGGCCACTATGGTTAATATGAAGCAGGGGGGGAAGGCTGATGGGGTTGTGCTGAGGTGGGGGCAGTACACCTGCAGGCTGCTATAGGTTTGGCTGTGGAAGGGTAAGTGGGTAATTGCGGTTTCTCTATGCCCCATGTGTTTGCTGAATCTTTTAGTCTATGCCATTGGTTCCTGCCTTTTTTACAGTGCGAGTGTCTAGAGCTAATAAAACGCTAGCACGCCTCATCAAAGGTTGCCTCCAAAGGTGTGGTCTCAATTACCATTATTTATCAATAACTGCATATGATACACATTTATGTTTCATTGTCCACAGGATCCAGGTCTTAATGGAATATTTGGTCAAATGCTGATTAATATTAATAATAAGAGGATGTAGAAGCAGTTAGCATCATACAAATGACACCATCCCAACTTTAGCATTTACCCCACTATCATTCACTGTTAGCCACAATACCATTGTGGAGCAACAAGAGGTCGGGTACTTCATGTCATGTACCTTTTGGCAATTCTCATTCACCTCAAGAAAAAAAAACTTTTTACCAATTAATTGAATGAATTTATAGGGTATCAGTCCCTTGCAATAGGCTGCTATTAATATTGCATTGAGAACGGTCTAGGGGTAATTGCTTCAGTGGACAAGGAAAGTTAAACTGTGAAATCTTGACAACCGTCTCAACAAATGGTCTTATATCATTCATCCACACTACTGTTTAGTTCATGTGTTCGGTAGACTACTGACGGTGGACACAGTGGAAGGACTGAGGACGCAGTACAGTGACGATGGAATGACCCACCAAAATCAACCCTCTAATTCTTCCTCTAAAGAACCTTCACTTGTCAGTCCGCTTCTGCACTCCAACTGCTGCAGTGTGAAACTGACAGGTGCACAGAGGAAACAATAACATTGTGTGTGTGTGAGACACTTGTCATGGGTCAGCTACACTCAACTGTTAAGAGTTTGTAATGGCATTTTTTTGATGGAACACTGTATGCTCTTGCTTCTTTATATTTTCAAACAGCCAAAGTGAAAACACAGCCAACTGTGGTAGATATAGCTTTTTTTAGTTATTTAAACCAACAAATAATAAATAATCATATCGTTACGCAACAAGAGTTATATGTCAGTTTACACCAAAAGTGGAACATGAGAAAATTAAACAAATATCCCGCATCGGAGGCCAAGATAGCCATGGGGATGGTGCTGATAGATGAACGCACTGCATCAAATTAAACAGGTCGTTTCGTTACTATTTTTGGATGAGAAATTAGCAGGTGCCCAGTGACATGCCTTATAGAGAAGCAACTCCGAATAGAAATGCATTTATAATGCTTTGTTTAATGCTCATGACCTATTTAACTGCAAACGCTTTTGCGCACACTGTCACTCGAACTGAACAGACTAATAGTGTTTTGTTTATTCAGTTGTGAGTGTCTTACAAAGACAGAAACAAAATGTATTAGTGTAGTTTTGTTAACATGATGCTACTGGAGTGGACGTTGCATGGCAAGGGAAGGGTATAATGTAGG
This sequence comes from Piaractus mesopotamicus, assembly GCA_023558415.1. Lineage (NCBI taxonomy): Eukaryota > Metazoa > Chordata > Actinopteri > Characiformes > Serrasalmidae > Piaractus > Piaractus mesopotamicus. The sequence continues at coordinate 25,532 of JAILXH010289196.1, read as the reverse complement.
TGTTGGGCTTTTACATTATAATGATCTGCGCGTTCATGACTAAACATAATGCGATGTGATGTTTATGTTTAAAGTTGTCGGTTGGAGGATTACAAGTATCAAAGCAGTGTGGTGAAAAATACTGAGGCCTGGGTGAGTTTCATCCTGACTGCAGGAATGTTCGGCCTCAGCGCTGCCTGCCTGCCTGCCTGCCAGCCCCTGCCATTCCCAGATTGCTATTATCTAGCCTCTCAAAGCCAGCAGGTCCACACTGAGCCAAATTTAGCCTGCACAGCCCCCCAAAGGCCTCCGGTAGAGCAGCATGCCACTCCAACCTCTTCCTCTGCCTTTCACGTCTGCCCACTTCTCCTCAATCACTCCAGTCCACACAAAGATTAATAGAGGGTGTGATGATATACGCATCATGTGCCTACAGAGATTGTGTGCATGCATGTTTTTTTGTGTGAGTGTGTGGCCTAGGTGTTACTTCTTGCTAAGCGAAGATAAGCCAAACTGAAAGGCAAATGCATTTTTTGAGCCATTCCGCACAGCAGAAGGCTGCGATCAGGTCACGTCGTGGCCGCCAGCACCGATCCGGACGCAGAGGAATAGGGACAAGGCTCTGGGCGCCAGCTGTGCATGCGAAGTGCCCACTGCCAAAAGCGCCACCCCCTCCCCCCCGCAACCAAATCAGCCCGGCCGGCTGGAAAAGTGCAGTCTGTGGGACCCAGCGTGGGCCCCCACTATGCAAAGAACCGGCGTCTGCAGGCAGCAGTGCAGAACTGGACATGCAGGAGAGCCCTGTCCGGCTGGTGCCTTCACGCCCAAGTGAAGCCCAGTAAGGAAATTGCTCACAAATTACCAAAACAAAGCAGAAGGAGGCAGCCACGTTGGGCTAACATAGGCAAATCCATGCTGGGCAGACCCGGGCCGCACAGAGTGTCGGTTGGGACGCAGATCACGTCTCGTTTGCGGACACTGCGGTGGTACCGTTGCATTGTAATGGCAGGCAGGCAAGTGAGTGGCTGCACCTCACTTGCGCAGCGGCAAACGCCATCAGGAAAGCATTTAAAAGGTCAGAAGGTGGCGGACAAAGTTGTCACAAACATCCCTGCAGGGGGCATTCTTCAGGGCTGTGGATGAGAGAGGGCTGTCCAGGGCTAGTGCTGATGGATACACAGAAATCCTGGAAGTTATCCAGGATCTATTTGGGAGCTACTCAATCAGAAGCTGCCACAGTTGCTCTAGGAGCTCCAAGCAGGCTGGAGCTAGGATACATTCACCGCACTGCATGCATTTATTCTGGTCCGCTGGGATCACTTGGCAGGAGAGATAGCCTTCGACTATCTCTGTGACACTGTGCCACACTATCGTTTACTAAACTGTCACGACTGGTGTTTAGACAATCATGGTCTTTCCCTTAGTTGTTAAGGGCTGAGTAAGAAAAAGGCATACGTCAGAAAGAAAAGCCAGAGCCAGTTTTTTGAACCACTTGCAATCAAGTACAGGCACTCATGTGTTTCTGGAATGTACTCAAAAGCATCAGAAATCATGGCATGGCTGTGGCAAGCTTTCTTTCAGGAGTAAGTCTGCCTCAATTAAGAGCAAGAGTGTCAGGGAGGATAACCCAGTCACTGGCTCTCTCTCTGTCCCTGGGGGTGGTGAGGGGAGAGACCTCCAGCTGTCCCTCTGCCTGGTTCTAAAGGATCAGGAGCAAGAAAAGCACTAAACAGAGGTTGGGAATCTCCCAAAGTCAGCAGCCTGGGGAAATCTTCTCTTCTTGGCTCCAGTTCCCTGTTCTTCGCGTCCCGCACAGGGACTTCCACCAATCCCCCTGGTGGCTTTATTCAAATGTCTAAAGAGGTCATTTAGTTGGGGATCGCACACACCGAGGGAAAAAGAGAGAATAAGGAGATCTGGTGGAAGAAGGATTGGAGAAAGAGTGAAAGGCAGGGTAAGGAAAAAGAGCAGAGAGTATTTTTGCGGTGTAAAAGCTTCTGCTACCTCAGCCGAGATGCAATAGAGAAAACGCACGAAACTGACCTTTCCCTCGCCACTGAAAAAAGAAAGGTTTTCAGCAATTAAGTAGGAGTTAATGCCCTAATTATGTGTGCCGTTTTAGGCAGTGCCAGAGGGGATCTCCGAAATAGCAAAAAGGGGGTTTGGCTTGGTGGGGGCATCTCCAGCTGTTTAAGCCCCATACTCAACCTGTGCACCGAACATGCTCTGGGTTTTAAAGAGCTTCGTGCAGCCACCACTATCCTCCCTCATTGTTCTCCAGGTTGCATTCGAAAAGCCAGGTTCAGCTGCAGACAAACAGCAAAGAGTGCATGTATGTGTTGGGATGCACATGCCAAGTAGCTTCCGGTGTTGTACGACATTATTATTTTCCATGTATCAGCAGGCCCCTGCTTCAGTCTGGGAACAGGAGCATCTCTGACTGGTGATGTTGGTTTAGTGTGCGGTCTTTTAGTCCAAGTGTCAAGATAGTTTACCGTGAGAGAGCAGTTGGCTGGCCAGCACAACTTTTTCTAATGATGTAGTGTCTTTTCAGCTTGATCTGTTCACTGCAGAAACCCCCAGACCCCCAGAAGGATGTAGCACTGTTCACTGTAGCTGGATCACAAGCAGGCAGCAACCAAAACAGCTATGAACTAGGGAACTGGACGTCTAGAGCAGTAACTGCAAATGAAACCGGCTGTATAAAAAAAATAGAGTTGCCAAAACTGACATTTAGAAACAAAGGCAGGAGTGCTATCTAGAAATAAAGTAGGACAAACCAGAGTAAGAAATGGAGAGAAAGATAGAGAGAGGAAGAGAGAGAGAGAGAGGGAGAATGACTGCATAATGATATCACCCCCTAGAGAGCCCTCTTTAAGACAGAGGCTCTCTATTTCGGGGAAGCAGAAGTGGGGGAGCGTGCTGGGTGGAGGGTGGTCTCAGACGGGTCCTCTCCTTGGGCTCTAAATGAATGGCGGCGTTGCATAATCCAGCGAGCTTCGCTGCTGACAGCAAAATGATTTATGCCCTCCGTCAGAGGGAGAGAAGAGTGCAAGAGTGAGACATGGGCAGTGGAGGAAGGGACAGGATGTGTGAGCATGAGAGAGTAAGAGGGAGAGAGAGAGAGAGAGAGAGAGAGAGATAGAGGGAAAGAAGAGAAAGAGAGAGATTAGATGGAGAGATGGTGTGGGAACACAAAACAGTGGCAGAGGAGGGGAGGAGGTGAGACAGATGCACTCCATGGGACTCCTGACGAGACAGTCTGTCTCTCTGTCTCTTTCTCTCTAGCCTTGCACACTACTTCTCTCCAAAAGACGCTTGGGATGACTTAAGTCTGACAGCTCGAAATCATCACCATTAGAGCTAACCGCTTTGTACCACAGAGAGATGTAAAGCAATAAAAGGTTGAGGAGAAAAAAAATTCTAAACAGCATTGTAATCTTAACCCGACTGACTGAGCTGTCTTTCTCCTGTCACATCATTGTCAATTGTGTAAATTGTGCTACACAAGAAACGGAAAAAGAAACTAATTTAAGGAATAATTAAAGAACTGAAGAGTGGTTCTTTTCATCCATGCGGCTGTATCTAGAAAGATTTAAGATGTGACATTAGCGAGCTAAAACAATAATTATAATATTGTTTGTATGGTTACTACAATACCTGAAGCTTTCCAAACTGCACAACAAAAAAGCGATCACTGATGCACAAATCAGACAGCTAATGAAGGTTTTTCAAGAGCTTCTGAATATACTAACTTACAGCAAGTATGGTCTATAGAGTATAGAAGGTGTGTGGAACAGATCTCTGAAAAGGGACCAAGAAGACTCACTTTGGATGATTGCGGCTCTCTCATTCATTCACTAACACAGATTCGTGAGTATATAAGCTGGTGTGAGAGAAATGATAGGTACCTCAGCACCACTCATGTAGAGCAGGTCTGGCTGCTTTGCTTCCACTGTGGCTTGTCTCCCCAGAGAGACGGTCTAGCAGAGAGAGCCTGTGCTGTCAGAATCCCAAACCGAGGCCTTCGTTAGGACTGCTGCTCGCTATAACACGGCCAAATAATTGGGGGAGTCTAATTGCCTACTTCAGGAATTAGGTGTTACATATTCGGAGGTGTATCCCATCGCTGCCAGACTGAGCTTCATCTCTCTCTGTCCCTGCTGGGAGTACAGAGATGTGTGTACACATGCAACAGAGAGAGAGAAAAGGGGGTGGGGAGCACCAGGGAGAGCTGCAGGTAATGTCTGTTTTATATCATGAAGAATGTAGTGCTTTACTACTCGCACAGGAAGTGACAAATGAATGTTGGAAGCTTTCGAGAAAAACAGGCAAGTATGTTGTAATGGCACGATAGCATGTATGTGGAAGATGTGCTTAAGTAGCCAAAACTACATTATGTAGTGTAGTGCAGTGGCAGTTGCAAGGTGAGGAACATTATTCAGAAAGAGAGCGAAAGAGCAAAACAGAGAGAAAGATGTAAGAGACACATTAAG
>JAILXH010289146.1:0-12432 GCA_023558415.1 Piaractus mesopotamicus | reverse complement strand
TTTTTTTTTTTTTTTTAACCAGCAGTCAATTAGTTCTTACTATCTCTGGGGGCAACTCTGTAAACAGTCATCTTTGTCAGTTCAATTCTAATTTGCTTTACCCCTGTCTGTGTATACACACTTCCATACAGAGGTTTTATCATTCATACAAGAGGCAAAGTTTTTTAACCAGCTAATTTATCCAGCTACTCAGCAAAAGTGAACGACTACCTGCACTAGACATTGTGACAAAAAAAGCCTTTCAGAGCAAGATATGTCTGTGGATTTTCACAGTTGACTCCCCCTACACACCACGCCAAAACAGCTAACTGTGTTTGGTCAATTTGCATGTCAATCAAACATGACAAGACAGGCGGTTCTAGGCCACGTTACGCAGTGAACAGTATCAGACTCTGCAAACAGGCACAAGTCCCTGTCTTTTCTTTACCGTTTTACCAGTGCTTCGAGGTAAATTCCTAAGGACTGGCAACTGAATCATAATCTTACTCTTAACCTTGGGATTACCACTAGTCACATGGTCCTTACAGCCAAGGAGTAAGAAGTCATTTCCAGAGTCACTCTCCAATGCACATGGAGCTCAGAATAAAGGGGGTTATTTAGATAGTCTGACCTACAAACACAAGGGCATACATGCACACACACGAGTGCGCGCCCACACACTTTTAGTGTAAGGGGTGTGCTCTCCAGCGTGACTTCACTGGGAAGTGAAGGAGGGGGGGGTGAATGTGATTGGAGTAGCAACTGTGGCTCTGCAGCTGTGTGGGCCTACGTGAGCCCTGGCATGAACACACTCCTCCCTCACACTCTCTCTACCCCTCCTTTATTCACTCCGTCTGTCTCCCTTCTCTCTCGCTCGTTCTCTCTGAATCTCCCGCAACTCCACTCTCTCACTGGCCTCTTTTTCCGGAGACCTTGACAATGAGAGATTTGTCATTTTCAGCCTTCATCAAATATCAGAGACATAAAAACAGTGGTAAAGAACAAGCTTTTCACCTTCCTCTGTAATCTGGCTTCCTTTTCTAGATGCAGAGCAAAATAAGAAAATAGATGTAAAGATGCAAAATAGAGTAACGGGTTAAAAACAGGTTAGGAAATCAATTCACTAATGACATGCATGGTTTAGTCTACACTCCTTCTCTCCGTTTCTGCTCATGTTGTGTCCAGTCTTTGGATATTTTTTGCCTCGGACTGATTAAACGCTAGTCACGAACCAGAGACTGACACAAGCTGCAACCGTAACTAAAACTCAGAGTGGTAAACCAAGGTCCACCTGCTGTACACAAATAACCACCTGCCACAGACCTATTCAGCAAACAGCTTCCTACACACACAGAGAAACCAGAGAAAGACCGGAGACTTTGCTGAGCGAACGCAACCAAAAGTAGACAGAAATTGCCACTCTCTGTGTCAGAGAGAGATATACACATACAGAACAAGAGATGATGCAAAGCGGACAATTGCAAACAAAAGGTGACAGAATGAAGATGAAAGACTGTGTGGGATCTATGAGGAGTCTATTATCTGTGCAGACACAAATAAGTGTAGTTCCTCAAGTCTGAAGATGAAAGTAGAAGTTGCTGCTTTATCCAGATCCATGATCAGATCCTCCTGCCAATTTCACAACAAAAGCACAATAGTAACAAAAGAGAGCAGGGGAAATCTCTCTAATCAGTGTAAAAGGAAATTTCCACCAGTACTGAGATCATCTCTAACACTCTTCTACCATCAGCACAGTTTTAGTCGACATCGCCATCCAGTGGTCCCATAGCAGAATTCCTGCATTTTAATTATTAGCCTGAATATTGCTGATTTACACCACTGTTTTCTTTGTTCTCTGTACTCACTTTAATCCAAAATAGCCCATCAATCCCTTTAACTGCACTATGCAATACACCGAGGAACATTCTACTGATCTACTATTATTATTATTATTATTGCTTCCTTATACAGTGCTGTGTAAAGGTCAGAGACCACCATTCAAATATTAGGAATTTCCGATCAAAACATTAAGTGGAAGTTATTCTTTTTTCAGAAGATATTTCTGAGAAGATTAGATGTTAAACAATCCACTCACAAGAGAAAGAATAAGTGAAAAAAAGTTACCAAAACTGGAGCTCAAAAATTATTAAAAGATACAGAGAAAAGGGGGAGTTAACAACCACGGGTGTTGGAGGTATGGAAAATATGTTTGCAGACTGCTTTGAAAAACTGAAAGCAAGTCTCCTGAAAAGAACGGAAGCTGTAATAAAAGCAAAGAGTAGACACACTAAAATGTTATAACATTTTATACTGTATTCGATAAAATCAATAATGTACTTAATGGGAATGAAATCAATGAAGGGTGGTCTCTGACTTTTGCACAGTACTGCAAAATAACATTACTGTAAAATAACATATTGCAGGAGCGCAAGTACCCACCACTCCTCTATTTTACCATAATTTAAAGTCTTGTGGAGCGTCACGGCAGCTATAATGTACTAGGAGTTAACTTCAAAAAACGAAGTATAAAAGTGCTACATTTAAATTTACCAAAACTGACATGAGCTGGGGTTAAATAAGTTGAAACAGTAAATGAAAAGATCAGACATTTAATTACATTTTAAAATGACCATCTGTAAAGAAGCTGATTTATGTAAAGAGCAGTACAGTACATTTTTGGACCACACAATTCAGACCATGACCGTTACAGAACACAGTTCAATGGTGTATTACAATTTCCCTCAGAGCAATTATGTATCATAAAATAACAAAGATTAAGAGAGAAACGACAAAAAATGAAATCATAAATCAAGTCTTTTCAAGCTAGACTTTCCCTTCTGAGGTGCTTATTGTAAACAGAAGTCTTATTGGCTGATTTTCCCTGAGTGCGAAGTGCTGTGCACTGACATCCAAGCGGACAGCAGTGTCATGATTGGGTAAAGAGGCACTCTGCAGAGTGTAATGCCAATAGCTGCACTATTCAAATGCTGTATCATCAGCATGCATGCACAGGAAAAGCCTATTTGTAAAACTAAGATATTACAAAGGGACTGTTGTTGATACACTTTTAAGTTGTGTTATAAATCAGTGGTGTCTACTTGGAAAGGGTTGCAATAATTCAAAGCAGACTTTTCTCCAAAAAACGAGATTCCTATCAATTGCCTTCTGAATTTGTAAATGTTAAAAAAGTTTAATTAAAAATTAAGTGCTTAGAAGCAACTTTTATATCACTATCCCTTCATATTCAAATTAAACCATTACTTTCAAATATTAAGTCTTATAACCTACTCTGCTGAAAGACTGAACAAGGGATGGGAGTGGTACTGCTTTTGGATGGTGCAGCTATTTAGAAAACAGTTTTATAGCACAATAGGAGAATAAGCATTGTGTTCTCTCTGATAGAACTTCGGGCCAGTCAGTTTGTTACTGAAGCGAAAAGACTCTGCCTCCTCCTGCCACTTGGTGGATGGGTAAACATACCACATGACTACTCCAGTGGGGTTAATGGAAACGACAAACTCTGTGGCATCCTTCAATGCAGGCATTGGCTTCTCCAAGAACACATCATACACCTGAGAGAGAGAGAGGCGGGGGGAGAGAGGGAGAGGGAAAGGGAGAGAGAGGGAGAGAGATGGGGGGGGGCTTTAAAAAAAGAGACTCTGTAGTATGCAATTTCAAGGAATAATTTAACTACAAATGCTAACAAATAAGACAATGCTAAGAATTGAATAAGAAAATGCTAAGAATTACTGCCTACGCCAGTGGTCAGCAACCAAATGTTAAGAAGAGCCATTCTTTTAAATCAATTCGCCTTGGGAACCACAACATTGTATGTCAATTTTTTTTTAGTAGTTTTATGATCTTGGCTGTAAATATGTCTCAGTATGTGGTATTGTAGGCTAAAAAAAACAAACAAACAAAAAAAAACAAAACAAAACACAGACTAACGCTGCTCTGCTTTGAGCTTTAGCTCAGTTATAGCTACTTTTCTTATATCACTGGCAGAAAACTTTTCCTAAGACCATTTATTGTTAAAACTGTGTTAAAATGATCAGAAGAGCTTTATTTTACTGCAAAGGATGATTTTATTTTTATCTAAAAATTGAATTCTGCTGTGGAGCCACAACAGGGCAGTAAAAGAGCCATATGTTGCCGACCCCTGGCCTACGCAATCTATCGGCATTAGTATCATTAGGAAAATGGACTGTGTACAGTTTGTGTTCAAAACATTAAAAATAAATTTGAAGCTCACGTTACATGTTGAACAATATAATATTGATCAATTAGACTCAATGGTGCCCACTTTAAACACATCTGTTCAAGATGGAATACCCTGTTTGATGTCCTTATCTTTTTTATTTTAAGATATCTTTAGGTTTCCTGAATGTATTCTTCTTCTTCTTCCTCCATCACCCCCATGTTCAGTTGTAATTAACACTATTGTCAATGTTCCAAATTACTGACAGTAAAACAGTAAAAGTTTTTGCAAGTGTTTCCTCTAAAGCGACTACAAAGTCATTTATGCTAATGATGTCACCATCAGACTTACCACAAACACGCCATAGGTTTTGCAGTTCAATTGCATTTTAATATTTACAGTTTAAAAGCTTTGCAAAATATTCTGCTGTATTGCTATTTGTATTTGTAGCTTACTTCTTAAGTCTGAAATCTTATCTGCTTAGTCATCATGGCAACTTCAGTTAGGACTGAATTTGGGACAGAAGCTATTGCAGAACAACAGTTCTTAAGTTCACAATCTTATCCTAACTCCAGATAAAAAAACAGGGGCTGTATTACAAAACTTCCTATCTTTCCTTCTTAACTCAAGATCTGACGGGTCAAGATAAGATGTTTCACAAATTCGTATTACAGAAGCAACTCTTATCATAATTTAGGAATCTTCTTACAGCATCTTATCTCAAGTTAGGAAACCTATTCGATTGAAGTCAACAAATCAATCGTCATGTCTGTTAACTAGCAACCATCCGTACACGCACAGCTGAAATGTAAACACGTAATCAAAATAAAAAAAGTTCGTTAGCCAGACAGCTAGCTACCATTACTGATGTAAAAAAGGTTAAATAAAACTAAAGCGCGATAAACGTGAAGTTAAGAATATTGTGACAACACTTCCAGTTTCTGTAATGTTTTCTTATCTGGAGTTAATGGATAAGATTATGAACTTAAGACCTGTCATTCTGTAATAGCTTCTGTCCTAAATACGGTCCTAACTTAAGTTGTCATGGTGACTGAACAGATAAGATAACATTTCAGACTTCAGAAGTTTCTGTAATGCAGCCCCAGTATTACAGAAACATCCTAACTGGACAAAATTTCCTAAATTCTGTCCTAACTTTAAGACAACCCCAGGAGTGTCTTAATGTCTGTTTTAACCAGCCGTTTTGATCGTTTTATTCAGTAACAAGCAGCGTAGTCCACTACAACTAGCATAGACATTACATTTATCTACACTGAAAACGGTGCTTTGACTCCTGAGTTTTTTTTACCTTTGTATGTTAATGTTGCTAAAAACTTATCAGATAAATATTACAGTGATGGTGGTGAATACTCAGGAGACATAGCTGAACATGTGAAGTAACGTTAGCATGATCGGCTTAAGCGTTTGGGAAACAAACTGGAGAGCAGCATCGCTCTGATAAACAGCAGGAAACGCTGTCACAGTAGTTTTCAAGTTTATCTTGCTTTAGTTTTATTTGGCCTTTTTTACATCAGTAACGGTAGCTAACGTTAGCTGTCTGGCTAACTAAACTGATTATTGTTTTATTTCGTGTTTATGTTTTAGCTGTGTGCGTATGGTTGGTTGCTAGGTAACAGACATGACAGATGACTGTCGACTTTGACTGAGTAGGTTAATGTTTCCTAACTAGAGATAAAGTAAGATGCTGTAAAAAGAGATAAGAGTTGCTTCTATAATACAAATGTCTGAAAAATCTTGTCTTGACCTGTCAGATCTGATAGGAAGTTTCTGTACAGCCCCTGGTCCTGTCAACACCACTGTGAACAACACTGACCTGGTAAATTTGTCTAGAATGGAGCATTTAATGTAAACAAAGTAATTTTAAATTTAGAAGAAATTGAGAAAAGAAAAAAAAAGGTGGAATGTCCCTTTAAGACTAAAGGAGGGGGGAAAAATGGCACATTACATGAGTGGCTGTTTAAATGACTGGCTGGTTGCAGAGAGATCTGATGCAAGTGACAAACACGTGTGCACCCACTACCACAGACCTTATAGGTGCCTGCTGTGTAGTTGAGAGCCTTCAGAGATGTCTGATAGCGATATGGCATATCAGTTCTTCTGCTGAAAAAGACCAAAGCACTCGAGCCGCCAGACAGAGGACGCCAGAACACATCTACACCACTCTTTTCCTGGGAGAGAATGAGGGAGAGACAGAGAGAAAGGGGGTCTTTGAGAAACAAGTGACAAAGTTAAGTTTAAAAAAGTGACATATCAGAGTCTTTGATTTCCTTTTCATTCCACAGCTCATACCTTTATCAGGCGTCTGCCTTGTATGCCCAAGGGATCCTGGTTGATGGCAATAGCAACTTTATTTTGCAGTATAGCACGTGCACCACTGTTTAGAGTCCGCAAATCATTAGACATGAGTAGAGGAGCAGCCATTATTGCCCACAGTGCCATCTGAGAACGTGACTGGTCAATGCTGAGGCCATAATCTCCAATGATCAGCTGGGAACAAAGTTGCAGTATTTATTATGGTAACCATGCATTTCTGTCAGCTGCCTGATTCTGGTGATTCACTGACTGACTGACTAAATATATACATAAATAAATAACTAAATAAAAGAATAAGAATAAGCAGGTCATTATTGTGTTCATCAGTGTTACTCAAGAAGAGCTGCAGCTCTGCAGGGATCTCAAATCAAAGGCCAATCAGGCATTGCTAGCCAGAGAATGCTATGATCCTTTCAATAAACCCTTTAGATCTACAATTTTGCTACTAATGCAAACTTGCTAAGTTGCACTACTAATTCGATCATGAACCTTGTGTTTGTATGCTGGGCCAAATAAGAATACTCCTCACCATGTCAGGGTCATTCCAGTGTCCTGGTCCAGCAGCAGGCTGCAGGATGTCCTGATGTTCAGTAAACCAGTCCACAATGTTCAAGACACTGTCCCATGAGTCCTCAATATCACCATAATTACGCCAAAGGTTGCAGATCTCTCCAAGCATGGTGTAATTGATCTAGCCAAGGGGGTGAGGACATAATATCCATGTTAGATACTGCATTTGAAAATTAGTCTAGATTGGAAGTGGACTTCAAATGAGACTTTAAAGGTGTATAGAACTGTGGTCCTGGTCAGTGTCCAGCACAGTTTGGTGATTTTTCAGCTCAAAACGCCTACTTGTTTTGTCGAGTCTTTGGTAATTAGTTTTTCCTGTTAGGTAAGTGGAGGAGATCTGGGGGTTCACTGACATAAGAGTGTTAGGGTGAACTGAAACTTGGTGCTGTCGTCCCGCTGCTCTCATGCACCACTCAAGTTTGATGATGGTGGAGCAGAGAGGTGCCGATATCCCAAGGGACCCCAAATGTCTTTGGTCCTTCTGGCTCTTCCTTTTAGTTAGGCTGTAATAGCTCATCCATTTCTTGATTTTGTCTGGTGAGTATTTGTTTTGGTTGTTTGCTGGCAGTTTTCTTTTGGTGGGGGTCTCAGAAATGTGGTGACAACTTCGTGTTTTGCTTTAAACATGAGATGTTTATTTTTAAGGGTGGGGGTGTTAAGACCCCTGGTCGAAATAGCCTTTCTTTGTATCTGTTTGCGGCCAATTTGTGTGTTTTTTTCCATTGGTTTATTATGTGCAGGTACATGACTGGCCACTCAGGGGCGCCTGGCTGTTGAAAAGGTCACCAAAGCTTCCATCTCAAGAGACGTTCAGGACTTTCTCCCCTCTGAACTGACCTGGAAGAACACCTGTCCAGACCAGCCCAGCACTCTTCACTTCACCATGCGTGAAAAGTTTGTGAAAGCGTTGTTAGATTATGTGAAACTCTTGTGCCATGTTTTGGTTACCATTTCTGGTTTTAAAGCAGGGAAATAGGGAAGCCCTTTGTATTTTGTTTTGTTTTGATTTCAGGTTTAGTTAGTTTTTTGTCATCATTAGTAGTTTTGTTTGTTATTTTGGCATATGCTCATCCCTGAAGCCATCACTTCGATTCAGTTTAGCCGCTTGCAAACTTGCATAATTTTACCAATAAACCTGCAGTTTGCTAATTTAAATGGTGTCCAGTGTCTGGTGTGGGTCTAGACCGGGTCATAACACATCCCACTGACCCTCCTGATGATACTAGTGCCTGAACAGACTCAAACTATTTAACCATAGACATTATTTCACCTGCCTCACAACAAACTTAAACAAGTTTTACTTTACTTACTTACCTTTACAAACATTATAAGCTTAAGACAGCAATCATTGATGTTCTGGGATTTAGCTCTAATTTTCACTGTGATAGACTCCTAACTGTAGTCTTTCTCACTGTTACTATGATAGGACACAGAGTTGTCGCTGGTTATCACTGGTTAATCTAACTACTTACTGTATTTTTAATCACCCTTGTGGTGTTATTGTTTTGCTATCCGGTGTTGACCAGAGGAAGATGGGTTCCCTTTTTGAGTCTTGGTTCCTCTCAGGGTTTCTTCCTCTGTGCCCTTAAGGAGATCCTTTTTGCCATGATCAACCTTGGCTTGATCATTTGGGGCTTGGACCCAGACTGTAAAATTGCTTTGTGACCATGCTTCTTGTGAAAAGCACTATTTAAATGAACTTGACTACTCAAGCTTTGCAAAATGTAAATAAAATGTAAATAAAAACAGAATGCAATGACATGCAAATCATTTTAACTCTACATTTAATTGCAAATAGCACAAAGACAACATATCAAATGTTCAAACCAAGGAATTTTGTTGTTTTTTGAAAAATATGTGCCCATCAATAATAGATATGTCGTCGTTAAGTACAGGGTTTATACGATTTGCATATTTCTATGGCATGATTTGCATTCTATTTTTATTCATGTTGTGCACAGCATCCCAACTTTTTTGGAAATGAGGTTGTTTATAGTTTATATTAACATTTTACTTACTTTGGGAGGAAGCCCACCCTGGTATGCAGGCCAACTGCATGAATAGCCAATTGGGCGGCCGGTGGCATTGAGTGCCTTCGTCATGAGTGGGTAGCCTTAAAAAGACGAAGTGGTCTTTCAGAAATTAAACTCAAAACACCAGTGTTGTTCTAGGTTGAGGTTAAGCTACACACATCATTTATGCTAACACTAAACCTGGATCTGCTCTACAATCAATGAGGGGCAAATATCTCTACCCTTTAAAAGTCTTTAAGAGGTATAATTCATACCTCTTTCTCATTCAACTTTCTCTAGATAGTATACTGATCACTACAACTAGAGTAGGGGGGAGAAGCATATGGAGCAGAATAATTTGTAAACAGCTTTAATTCTTTTTGGCTTTAGTTTGTTCTGTTTAGTTTAAGCTTGTAGTTGTATGGCAATTTGTGTAGAACTGTGTAGATCTCTACATGCATCTTTAAGACATTTTTATTGTATTTTTTGTCTCTCAAATCACTGAATTTCATAATGTTATTACTGGACACACATTATTGGGTGACATACAGGGTTGCCAGATTTCTGCCATGGCAAAACCAGACCATTCAGAGATGAGGAAGGGTGGCATTGGAGGAGGGGTTCACCAAGCATCTAATATGTCAACATTATGAAGCATTCATAATTCACCATTTAAACCATCAATTAAAAATTCATGTATCAGGGTCAAGGTGGCAGCAGATGATGATATCCTACAACTCATACCATTATATAATGCAGGATAAATTACAAATTTTAAGCTACAAAGTAGCCAGAAGTTAATATCTGATTTGGATTTTAAAGGGAAATTTGATCAAACAAAGACATTTAAATTTTTTAAATCATCAAAAAATGACTGCTTTTATAACACTCATGTAATTATTTTAAACTGCAACACATGACTCATTCAATCTGGTGCTTCACCTTTGCAAAAGGTATTTGTGCCTAAGTTTCCCTAATCCAACTACTTCAGACAGCTAGAATCAAGCTACCCAACTTACAGTTGATGTTAAATCATCTAAGTATCTGTAAACATCCATAAACCATGCATACTGATCAGCAATGTTTGCCTATGGCTAACTGTTAAGATACACTTATAGCCAAGAGTCCAGCACATATTTTGTATTGAAACATTGTAATCAGGGATGCACTGAAACCATTTTTTTGAGCGAGTTTGAGTATATATTTTTTTGTGGTCACCGATACAATATTAGAATATTAGCTGAATGTCCTCTAAAGCCAGACATATGCAATGTGATATTAGAAATCTTGTTCTTTGGTAAGTTTGAATAGTCCAGTGTGTGCAGACAAAGCCTATGATTTCCATACTGTACTGGAGAAGTGGTTGTGATTGTGTTTGTATATGTTTAAAAATGGGCTAAATATCACTTAGTCACTGGTGGGAATTTGTCAAGGTGGAAAAAGTGATCTACGACTTTGTGTCCAACCACCACGGAATCAGTAACACTTCTCTGTATGAGCAGACCACCCTTCACTGTCAGCTTGAGTCGTTTGTTCATTTGCGCAGCAGTGTACACTCGGCTTACGTCACATGGTATCAGCACGTATTGGATGCTGGTACCAGTGAGTTTTTTCTGAGTACGAGTAAAAAAGTGCTGTATCGGCCCAAAACCCGATACCAGTATTGGTATCGAAGCATTCCTAATTGCAATTAAATCTCAAAATTTTTTTTTTTCAAAAATATATAATTATCTCTTAGTCTCTCCTCTCCTGACAGACTCTCACCTTGTTCCTGCTCAGTGGAGTTGGAGTAGCAGCCATCCAGTTTGAGCATGTCTATGCCCCATTCAGCGAAGGTCTGAGCATCTATCTCAATTTTATCCAGGGTGGTACCAGGGTAACCTCCACAGGTATAAGTCCCCAAATCACCATAGATACCCAACTTCAGCCCACGATCATGAACATAGCGTGCCAGTTTAGCAATGCCACCTGGGAACCTGCTTGTGCCACACATAAAAGAACATGATGTATGTTAGGTATCACACATGGCAATAAATAATGCATGAATTCCGTGTGACACATGCACTTTAAACCATACTTACCGCAGACAAATAATTATGCTTATATTACTGCCACACTCAAACAAATGTAATGATATAGAGCTGCACAATATGTACATAAAATGCAATTTGCGATAAAGTTGTTGGATATTGTGATGACGATATGAATGAGAAGCAATCAATTATGACTAAAATATACATTATCCTGCATATCCAACATGCATTCTCCTGTTGTTTCTTAAAAATTATTTTTATTCTTTAAGCTAATATAAATTAATCTTTATGCTAATATAAAAAATGCTAATTTATTATTTCCTATAAAATAACATCATTTATCACTATTTCCCTATAAAACTATTAAATATCCATAGCAACTTACAGAACTGAATGTCTTTTGCACTTCGTAAAACAGTTACAAAAATGTGCTAGTTGCTATTTAATGCTACAAAATTTTATATTTTAAATAATACGACGTACTGGACTGATATGTTCTGTTCTATGGTATATTTTTTTTAATAGTCCTTTACCTTTTTGTCCAGTAATTTTGTGATGACTCCTTACATTGAAGCGGACTTGTAAGCAAGCACAGTGATAGTGTGTGAGCTGAAGCCTTGTCTTTGTTAAATAAAATAACATATTAAAAGTGAAGTTTAGGAAAAGTTGTAGTATACGGTGACCTTGATTTGGCAACAAAACTTAAACAAAAATTAAGAAAGAACAAAAATGCGAATGTCACAAGCACTTTATCATCAAGTTATTACCCCATAGGCCATTTGAAAAGGCACTACTTCATCTGATGTGCGAGAGCCAGGACATGAATTTTTACAGGAATCATGAAGTCATTTTTTCTGATGTGTGAAACCTGACACTGTGGTGGGAGGAAGTGCTAAAATGTGCATCTTAACAAAGGTGGCATTTTGTACAGATCTGTCTGCCGCAGATGCTCACCACAGAGGTATAGTGAATACTAGGGGTGTGGGGAAAAAAAATCGATTCTTAGATGCATCGCGATGCGGACGCGAACGATTCTGAATCGACTCACAAACGGCAAAAATCGATTTTCTAAATATTTAATTTATAACGTAATAATGTTGACAGAACGCAAAAGGCGGAACGTGGAAGTGCGGAAGTGCAGCGCCTGGACAGTCTGTGGCGGCACATATCAAAAACACTACTGGATGAGTGAGAAATCCAACCGGCTCCCTCTGCATCAAAGCCAGGTTGGATCAGGAGTCACAACCCAAATGATAAGAAGAGCCATTTTGTCCTTTCAACAAAAATCAAACCAGCTTGGGAGCCA
>JAILXH010289128.1:4180-16061 GCA_023558415.1 Piaractus mesopotamicus | reverse complement strand
TTTTTTTAATTTTTTTCGGAAGACTTACTTTCAGTTTTTCTGCAGGGATATTTTTCCACACCTCCAAAGTTCAGTCTTAGAAATTGGTTGCATTTTCTGCTTCTCACCATCCAAGTAATCAAACATATTCTGTGATGTTGAGGTCTATTTTATCAGGTCCTCTTAGCAGATAGGTGTAGTCTGCAATCTGTAATTGTAGTTCATCTGTTTCTCTGCATAATTTGTTGGCTTTTGTTTGCCTTGTTCATTAACCCCATAACACTGAAGGCTTATTACATGCTAAAGCTTATTATTCAGTAACTACAGGGACTTCAGTGCAAACGAATGGAGCTTTTCTTAGCTTACAGAAGCATGTAATAAAACTTTATAGAAGTGTGTAAAAAAACATAGCGTGGTAAGGAGGTAATAGTCAGAGGACCACCACTGAGCAATTACACTGTTATAACAATGTCAATGGCATACTGTAAAGTGATTTCAGTGTATTTTTATTGTGAACCACAATGCACATTGGTCCTTTTGTTTTAAATTATAATTCTACAGTACATATTACCATTTTACAGAATATTATAGCAGATCCAAATAAAAGGCATTGTTTTTCTTAATGCCTGTTGTGTTGTGCAGTTTAGTAAGCAGATTCGTTTGGATGCTGGATTAGAAAAATCAATGTTCTAATCTAAATTGTCATAGCTGAAACTTGCTAACTTAATTAGCACTAGCTGACTAGCTTTGTGTTTGTGTTTGAGAGAGAGAGAGAGAGAGAGAGAGAGAGAGATTATGTGTGCCCATCTCATATGCAAAAAAAAACTATTTACATATATTTCTCAATGTATATGTCAACTTTGTGATTTATTTACATATATTTTGCCATAGATGTAAATATAAAATGTGACACTATTACATATTTAATTTTTGTATGTGCATATATTTCAATATATTGACATATGTGCATGTATTGGCAATTAAATATTTTAAAAATAGAACATTTATATATATTTATCACATAGATTGTATAGCATCACATATATAGCAAACATGTTTTTGCTGTAAGTATATATTATATGTGCATATATTTTTCTTCCATATGTGATGTGCTTCTGTTACATGCGTGAACTTGTTTGTAATTGTGTCCATGCGTGTGATAAAGATCAGAGAGAGAGTTTCAGAGAGAAGGGGGGGGATGAGGAACTGAAGGCCAGATTCCAGCACAGTTTGCTGATTTTCCTGCTCAAACACACCAACTGAATACGTCAATGAACTGTTGAGTTTAGTCAGGTGTGTTTGAGCAGGAGAATCACCAAACTGTGTCTCAATCCAGCCCTCAAGTCATGCTGTCTTTTGTAAACTAACATACAAAAAGCTCTGTTTTGTCATGTGTATATTTTTTCCTGGAGTGTCACTGGATCTTTTGAATCATAAGATTGTTTAGGAGTCAAAATACAGATAATGCTACAAGCTCACACTATTGAAGTGATGTAGTATAAAAGTAAGTGTACTATTAAACTTCAGCTCTATTATATACCAACACCAGCTACTCCAACTGCAGCCTAAAACTGCCGAAGCCTCTAAACTACCAAAAAAATGTCTGTATGGCAAAACATTTTGGCTTTAAAACATTTTAGTTTACCACAGGACACAACAGCAGCAATTTTACAAAACACCATTCATTTCTGTCAAAGAGAAAAACAGCTATACCAACTATATATTTACATGTGCTGATATTTGATTAACTGGCAAGTACAGTAATTAAAGATATTTTACAGTAGTTCTAAAAATTCAAACTTAAAATTTACAATGACTTACTAGCAAATGAGCTGCAGTGAAATTACAGTAAAACTTACTGTAAAACTGTAAGTAAAATTGGAATGGCCTTGTAAAATCACAGTAACTGGCAAAACATTTACACATTTAAAATATTACGAGAAGATTTTATGGTATCAGATTTTATGGTCATTTTACAGTTAGTTGGGCATCACTGTGCTGTACATTTTCAATGATATCCTATATCACTTTACAGTAATAATACTGTCAAATATGCACTGAAATTTTACTGCAACCAGTTGCCAGTAATTTACTGTAAAATTACAGGAAAATTTTAATAGTCAAAATAATCTAGTACAATACAGTGGCCAGTGAGTGTATATACATATATAGGTTATCAGTAGGTTTAATAATCTATCAAGCTAACAAAAAGCTTTTTAAACTGAGACATTCTGTTATATGTTATGTTACATTAATATGTGCAGCCTGCATTACCCTCATGGCTTTAGCTGATCCTTCTGATTTGCTCATCTGAACAAATAAAAAACACTCGCTCTGTAATGCATTCTGAATGAAGCAGTGCTTCCTCTGCCAGCATGCAGCTTTTAAAAGCTCTCTGGCTCGTGTTGTTGGTCCTGAGAGTGTGCCGATTGCAGCATGGGACAACTCCAACGCAGGCTGCCATCACTAGTGAGAGAACAGCAGCTCTACTTGTACCACAGTGCCTGTGATTGTCCTCCTCAAGGACTTAAGAGCCTTCAAGCTCTCTGGCCTACAGCCATGCACCAAACGTAGCCCAGTTACAGGCCTTCAGTTAAAGGATTATTTTCATTTTTTGTATGAAACGCATGCTTTTCACTGCTCCACACTTGAGTTGTGATGTGTTTCAAAACAGCATTTTTACAGGCTTAAAATACTTGTTGATCTTTCCAAAGAAGTACCTGAGTACTCATTCTCAAAAGCCCCTTTCAAAGCAATCATATTTGAAGAACAGATGCTTCCACTTTAATCAGTGTTTTAGTTCACACTGGCTGCACTAACTCCATAGAGATCATACCAAATCGCATCCTTACACTTTTATTCTGCTGTGTAGGTCCAGCTCCTGGACTGCTTTGTGATTTGTCACATCTATGCCACATGTGTGTCGGTATAAACAATGTTTTTAATTACGATAATTATCTACACTTTTATCCGGGTTTACAATAATTACCACAACATTGCATTAAAATATACGTTAATAATGTCAAGAAGATGTTCTGAATGTCATTTTTAGCTAGCAGTAGATACATGCAATGTTTACAATAAAATAATAATTAAAGAAAAAAAACATAACTTCACATAATTAATCTTAATATTATTATACAGTTTGGACGGGAACCCTGCCACCGAAAGCTAAGACCTTTACCAAGAGCTGCGAATACAGCATTGAACAAACTGCTAGTACCTGTACTTAACTAGCGTATGAATGCCATCTACTGCACTGTCATTTAATCATGCACATGCCATGACAGTGCTGAATGTGGAAACCTTTATTAGTAGCTTATGTCAGCTTAATGCAAATGTGTGCTAGCAGGAATATGAATCAAGCGTGGTTAGCATCAAGCTAACCACAAGAGTTGTTTAATACACTGGGTTCAATACTATATGGCTTGATTCTATGCTTGGACTTCAAAACTATCAATCAAAACTCTGGAGTTCTTCCAGAGTTCTTCCAGAATGCTTTCGTGTTTTTTACTTTTTACACATGAAGTTTGTGACTTACATGCATTTGATAGACTGGGCACTTTTTCCGTCTCTAAGCTGTGTGGGACATAGGTTTTCATCTTTCTAAGGAAGAGAAGTTCTCTGTCTGCTCCTCCTTCTGCCGTGCTGTGGCTGCATGCGTTGTGATTGTTTGCAAGCTCAGCTCAGAGGAGGGATCATCTAACGCAATCAGAGCGTGAGAGCGCAGCGTGAGCTTGTCCCTAAAAAATCTCTGGTGAAACTGCAACTTATTTACGTAAATTGAAGGGTCCACAATTATGTTACCACATGTAGCGTCTCATTTGATTATATCTATCACTTTTATAGCCTGATCATTTTATCTATCCAACAAAGACAGAAATAGAGTCTAACAAATGCCAGTTTCTTTGCAAATAGATGCTGGAAGTTCTAGGAAGTTACACAGCAGTTCTATAAGTTACTCAGTACTTAAGCAGTTTTTTTTAGCTGCGTTCCAAAGCCCAGGCTGTGGGTCCTCGGTAGGACTGTCCTATGAAAACTCCTCCTTAGTAGCCTATTGGTCACAAAAATGGAACAGTCCTAATGAAGCTGCGTGATGATGTCATCAGAAAGGTCCCGCCTCTTGCAATTGCGGCGCAAAACTTGTGAGGGAACTGCTGAGAGAAAATGGAGCCTGTTGCATTGCTTTTGTTGCTTTTTCCTTTCTTCACAGAAATGGAGATGTTCTTATTTAGTACGATAAACTACATATATACAAACACTTCTAAATAAAATACGATACATAGACAATATAAGATATATGGACGAATAATTATCAGTCATTTTACACTTTATAAGGTAACAAAGACGAATTCAAGGACATGAACAACTTACATTTTAAAACAAGCTCTGCTCCAATGGCTTTGTTTTCCATCAATTTTGTGGTGCTGTTTTTTTTTTTTCTTTCGCATCTTTGGTGCGCAGAGCACTGTGGGTAACCGAAGGCCTGGCAGGATACATCAGTTGCGTCCTCAAAATCACTCAGGCTGCATTTCTAGGCTGTATATGAAGGGTACTTCACTTTGGAATGGCTTTCTAGGTGTAGCGGCCGAGAAATGCAGCCTACCTGGGCTGCAGCCGAGGCTTTGGAACACAGCTATTATTTTAATGAAGTACAGTACTTCCACTGGAGTATGGTTTAGTCTTCACTTCTGGTAAGTTCTGCAACTTGTTAGTTATTAGCTTACATGGCTTCACATTAGTAACACATATGCA
Source organism: Piaractus mesopotamicus (assembly GCA_023558415.1). Lineage (NCBI taxonomy): Eukaryota > Metazoa > Chordata > Actinopteri > Characiformes > Serrasalmidae > Piaractus > Piaractus mesopotamicus. The sequence goes on along the minus strand of JAILXH010289128.1, from coordinate 11,327 downwards.
CCTTTAGTGGCACATTGAAATCAATAAGAATGACATTTGGTTAATCAGTACCATCAGCTTAGCCTGTATTATTTTTAAGACACTTACGGACATAATTAGAAAAACATACAGGCCTAGCCTACATGCTAAGAAGGAATTTCCAGTTGTTTTATGGCTGACGTTATGCTCCAGTAGAGCAGCAGGCGAGATCCAGACGAGTAAAAAATTTACCCTGCATGCAGGCTAAGGGGTTTGGAATAACTTACTGAGTCAGCCTTTACAACCACTCAGATATTTAATTACTAATTACATGGAAGCTAAAGCTCTAGCAGAAGCTAATATGGCCTGAATGTGCGCCTCCTCTACTGACTCGTGTGTGTTGGTCTTGCTGCAAGGTGAGTGGTAGAGGGGCACATTGGCCTTGAATGGCACTCACTTACAGGATAAACTTAGAAGCATAGAGCAAGATCTAAAAGAGGAAGCTTTTATTAAAACGTATTTATATCACTCACTTTATCAGCAGCTCTTAAGAGGACAGAAGAGGCAGTGCTTTTACAGAGAGAGTGATGCTGAACAGTGAACAGGCCTTTACTCAGACCACCAGCCATACTTCCTTTCACTTCAAGGCTTTATATGACGTATATAACCTGGTTGGTAGAAGCAGACAGCAGTACAGTTTTATATGTGCTAACAAATACAGCACATCTTAGTAAGAGGATGATTTCAGGGGACACATACAAAATCTATATGTTAAAAAATAATAATAGTTACTAAATAATTCATAGGTGTACTGAATAATTTATAACAGCTACTCAATAATTCATAATAGTTACTGACAAATTCATAGTAGTTTCTGAATAAGCTTGTGTGAATGAAGCATTGTAGACTAGAATAAGAGTCATGCTTTTTTAGAGTCATGTGCACAGAATGTGAGGGGATTTAGAGAGAGTTGGGGGACAGGGCTTTTACAGCCCCTACAGTGACAAATTCAAATTTCAAATCCCTATATATTGAAATACAGACCTGTGCAAAACTCAGAGAAACCCCCTTTTTAATTCAATTTCAAATAAAAACAGCCAATGAGTTCAAGCTAATTTACATAATCAGTGTCAGAAAAAAGCAGGACACATAATATGTGTATTACATCAACCGCGAGCGTCTCCTATAGTCTTTTTTTAACATCATTACTCCTTTTTACCCATCCATAATTGTCATGCACCTTTTCCTTTTGTGTATTCCTTCCCCATCCCTCCATTCTTACATAACCTGCTATTACTCTTCCATGAACTGATTTGACTCCTACCCTGTTTAAGTTTACTTAAATAATTTTTTTAGCTGAAAATACACACCAAAACTTACACTAAATCAAGTGATAGTTTCAAGTTGATTGTTTCATTTATCTCTCTCTCTCTTTCACATCTCTGTTTTCACTGAATACTGGAAAAGCACACATTAAACATACATTATAAAATGAACTTACATGCATAATATCTAAATTGTGCTCATAAACTCTTACATTTTTGCCATAGTGATGTTACATGTTAGCCTATAACATGTGGCTAACATATCAAGAAATTTCAAGAAGTCAAAGTCACTCTGGTGCTCAGGGCAGTGTAGCGTTTCGTACAGAGATGAACAGAACCTGGCGCTGCTCACTGTGTAGTTAAATCTCATAAAACCCTCCAGAAACTTCCCTGGACCTCTGTGTCCTAACACTAGTCACGAAAAAGACGGGTGCTGATAATATACTGCAGCAATTGCTCATAGCAACGAGTGCTAATCGGTGATTGGATGGTTTAGAAAATAAAAGTAAATTCTAAATAAAATGTAAAAAATTTTGATTGGCCATGATACAGTGACAGTGCTCACAGAAAACAAATCAAATTTCATTTTCCTAGAAATGCAGCATAATAAATATTCTGTCCCCATTTGATTGGGTGGCCTGTGATACTGTGGTTGCACCCCTTAGTCGACTGTATGGTGCTGTTTCTACTACTAGTCTCACGAATGGAGAAAAGTAAAAAAAAAAAAAACCTCTGGACCTCGATGTCCTCATAGCTAGTTACGCCCATGCCAGCTTTGAAGACTGAACTTTGGAGGTTTAGCGCCTCTTTGAGAGATAAGAGAAAATCAAGCCCCACACTTGCTTCTGATCTTAAAAATGGTGGGATGCAAAAAATGCAAGTAACTTCTTAGACTGAACTTGGTGTGAAAAATATCCCTGCAGAAAAACTGAAAGTGAGTCTCCTGAGAAGAACAGAAGCTGTAATAAAGATAAAGAGTGAATGCTGAAAAATGTAAGGTATATGTGGTTTGTTGAGGCTTCTGTGTAAATCTGTTAAATACATGTTTCCAGCTTTTTTCCTGATGCTGAGAAATGAATAATTTGTATTTAATGGCCTTTTTGACTGGAAAATAAACAATTCATACGGTGGTCTCTGACATGTGCACAATACTGTATCATAAATCCAGATATATACAGTATGTATCTACTTACACACACATATACAAAGCTAGGATGTTCTTTGCATTTTCATCAGCTACACTTTACCTTCTGTCTGAGTTCTGCTCAACTGAGCTGATCAGTTATCTCGATTAGCAAGTAGCAAGATGCTTATCTTACTGGCTACTATGTCTGTAGGCTGTACTATAGGGAGCCTGTTTTCACACATTTACACCACAGCTCAAACTTGTGAAAACAAAATGAAAAATGCTGAGGACTGACTGTGCACCACGTCCGGGCTGTTAGAGAGCTCACTATTTTAATAACTGGCTAACACTTTTAACCACATTGCTGCTGCAAACTAGCGGCACCTTCAGTTTGCACTTTTGTAATGTTTGTGCTGCATCACTCTGCTGTATTTGCGCTCCTCAACACAGACAGTAGTAGTTTAGAGTCATTATCATGTTACACCTCCACATAGTCATTTTTTGTATTTATGTCCTCCTCTTTGCCCCTTTGGCCTTGCCTTGTACTTGTTTACCATGTTGCTGCACACACAGGAATCCACATACCACCAATGTTATTGCGTCACAGTAAAGAATCTTAAATCTTAAACTGTCATTTCATGTCAAACACATGTCAGTTCTTCACTCTCATAACTACATAACTTACATATTAGTTTCATAGTAGTTACTAACCGAGTAACAGCCCTGTAGTCTAATGGGTTAACAGGTTAAGCTTTGTCCCAATTCAGGGACTGCATCCTTTGGAGGATGCAGTCTACGAAGGCTGAACTGAAATGAAAAGGTCTACTCTATGGCAGATTGTTTGCGTCACAGCACCGCTGTTCCTGCCCTTACCGTTGCATCATAAAACGCCGCTCCTGTCAGGTTCTTTTAAAGTTCTTTAAAGATGGAGCCAGAAACTTTAATTTTTTGTATTTTTTAATTTTTTCATTTATTACAGCTGGAGATGCTTCTCTCTGCTCGTTGCTCACTAAAACAAAATTAAACTTTAGTGTATGTTTTGCTTCAGACCACATTGGCTTTTTTTTTTTTAACATTTATATTGTTGGCTATAAGCCATTAGCCTCAGTTTAAGCCCAATACTTACATTTAAACATGTACTCCTCAGCCGCTGTTCGCTCCTCTGCTGACGCAGCCATGTTCTTAAATCCTCGCCGGCACGTAATGTACCTCGGAATATGTTGGCTGGTGAAGGATCCACCCTGGATTCTTCGTTTCCATGGAAAAGAAGGATAAGGAGGAGCCTTCGAAATGGAACAGCCTCTTCGTGCTACTGTGACGCAATCAGCCTTCAAATGCAGCCTCCGAAGGATGCAGCCCCTGAATTGGGACACAGCTACTGTCTCATAATCACTCTTTTGTGATACCTAATGTTGGATTTACTTACAATATTATATCGATTGGTTCCATGCAACCATGTTAAGGAGCTTCTAAGATACTTGACTCAGTAATAAGTACATAATGAAATTACATAAATCACACTAAAATGATCTGAGTAAATTCTTATTAACTGGACTGATTATTTTTATGTATTAATCAAAAACTAAATGTTGAATTTGTTTAAAAAAATGTCGTGGTCAACCAGATTGAGCAGCTTTTAAGATGTTCAGTAGAGTAACATACAGTTACATAAATCAGTCGAAAAAAAAAAAGGTAAGTTGAAAGGTTTAAGTTCTACATAGAAATACACCCCGTAGGTCACAGGGTAACTTACATTTGCAACCAACAACTAACCAGTAGCTAACCAGGAGTAAACCAAAGATGAACACACAATGGAAGGAAAGCCAAGGGAAAGACAACACAAAGAGGGTGAGTACAACAAGTGAAAGAATATACAAATAGATGATGCCAGGAGGCTTTAAGTTTTGCACAACAAGATTACATGGACCAAACAAACACTTACCAAACCAAGTTTTATTGTTCTCCATGGAGAAAGCAGCAAATAAAAAAACAGAAACAAAAGAAAAGCAAAACCAAAAAAGTACTAAAGAAATGAAAAGAACCACCAAAAGCAAAGAACAGAGAACAAAATATATAGGAAAAACTACTCGAACTAAGAACCAGCAAAGCACACTAGAAACAACGCCAAGCAAGGAACAGAACACACCAAGGGGAATAAATAGACAAAGAACACATGAGAAACACCTGGGGCTAATGAGAGGGTGGGCCTGCCGACTACACACAGGTGGGACAGATGACCGGCGGACTGGTCCAGGGAGGATACACAGATCAAAACAACAGCAAAAGCACATGGCAAACATAAACAAAAACACATAGAACAAGACACACGAGGGAAGATAAACAAAGGCAGACACAGGCAGAGACCAGGAAAGAAAAGCAGGACAAGACAAGATGTTACACTTATTTAATTGAAAGAGCACAACTAACAGTTTCACTGACTTTCCATTCATTTTTGAAGCAACATCAACAAGAGAAAACTAATTAAAACCAACAACAGAGAAACTGCATTTTTTGAGTGTATGAAGTCCAAAAGAAATATTTCATATTTCCAGTAGAAATGCTTTTAATTCTTTTAAATGCTTTTAAAATAATCAAGCAATGTGCTCTGCTGTTCTCTATAAAAAGCCACATGAAAGTGTGATATAATCTTCTACAGACCAAAGGAAATGACTAAGCAGCTTTAAGTAGACTTAGCAAGCACGAATGTGCCTCTATGCTGGATCTGTCACTCTTTACCTACCAGTCACCACCAGCCACACACAACCAGACAACAAGCCCAGGGCTTAGAAGGGCACCCAGGCCTTCTATAGGTGGGATCAGTATGTAACACAGTAAAGAACATACAGGACAAGATCATGAGAAATGCTAAGAAAACGTGTAAATGAAACCCTCAGCTGTGGGAATGTGTAAATGTGTGCAGAGAAATGTGGTCTATATACACCTAATTTATAAGGCCACTGTATTAGAAACAACTATTTTGTACCAACAGTACTGTGCAAAAGTCAGAGAGCACCTTCATTTATTTAATTTCCAGTCAAATCAACAATTAAATATGAGTTATTCATAAGGAAGGGGAAAGTCAAAGGAAAATAAGTGGACCAACTGGCAGGCCCAACGTGTTATTACACACTTCTATAACCTACGAAAAGCTCAGCCAGTTTGCATTGAAGTCCCTGTAGTTACTGAATAATAAGGGATTGTAAAAGAGACAGAGGATGGGATTCCTAACAACCACCTGCAAGACCTGGTACACATCACAACTATCACCATCAGATAAACAGCACTTAAATCTTTAGAGAGAGGAGAAAATCAGGCTGCTTCAGATCTGAAACAATCTACTGGTGTTTCTATCCATCCTTCCACTGTGAGAATACAGCTCAGCACTATGAGTCTGAAAGGATGTGTAGCTACCAAGAAGATCTCACTGAGAAAACAAAACAGTCACATCAAACAAAGAAGGTGCTGATGTTCTCAGAACATTGGACTGACCACCCCAGAGTCCAGCAACATCATTGAATGTATTTGTGATTTCTTGGATGGCGAAAAGCAGAAAATGCAACCAACTTCTAAGACTGAATTTTGGAGGTGGAGGTGTGGCCGCAGATTTGTTTGAAAAACTGAAAGTGAGTCTCCTGAAGAGAATGGGAGCTGCAATAAAGGTAAAGTGTGGACACACTGAACACTGAAAAGTTTGATATTACATGTGTTTGTTGAGGCTTCTTTAATTTACATTGCATGTATGTTTTCTGTTTTTTTCCTGTTGCTGACAAATTAATAACTTGTATATAATGGCTGTTTTGACTGAAAATGTAATAAATAAAGGGTCTCTTTTGATGAATACTATACACTCATTGGGTACTTTATCAAAAACACCCACCATATAAGCACACAGTGTAGGTTGCTGGTCAATTTAAACACTGCACTCCGTACAACAGGTGTAAATGGAGACTAGTACAGTCTGGCACTGAAAGGGTTGAGGCAGCAGTGCAGTTGTGCAGGGAGGTGAGAGGCTGTTGTCACTTTGGCTGGATTAGCTCAAGCATGTGAGCAGAGGCCTACAGGGGGAACTGCACAGGGGCAGCATACATAACCTGGACCAAATCTCACGCCCTACTTCCCTACACGCGCACACTCCGCCTAGCTCCACCACACGCCTAGATACACATCAGTGCACAGTGCATCAGGAGGAAATTGGCTGTAGAGATGTTAAAGGTCTCATATCATGGGAAGAAAATTTCCTTCACTACCATAAAATAGTGTAGTATGTAATCTCTAAATTCTTTAAAATTCCAAGACATTAGTTATATACAGGAAACTAAGCTGCAAATACGACTTCAGAATGTGTTGTGCCTGTGATGTCACTACCATGAACATATCTGTATATGAAGTAATGTTAGGTGTTGTTACTGCAGACAGTCTGCAGCAGAGTTATTGGAGTGGAAGATGTGAAGAAAACGATTAAACGTTGCGCTGCTCCTGGCTGCCAGGAAGCAAATGGATCACTACAGCCTTATAAAGAATCCACACATCCAAAAGGAGCGGATGCAGGTTAACGTTTCCGTTGTATTTAAGAATTTTATAGGACTATAGTTAGTAGTATAGCCCTGGATGCTCTTTGAAGCACAATACAACACAGGCAATCAGAACAGAGGTCAGATCCGTCTTAAAGGCACAGTAATGAAACACAGCCTGTGTCGCCTCTTTCTAAGCTACTTTGGTTGCAATTCCACTGGTGGAA
>JAILXH010289094.1:17915-33477 GCA_023558415.1 Piaractus mesopotamicus | reverse complement strand
TGCGCAGATCTGTGTTCCCTGTACAGGATGTGTACTTATTTTCACTTATTTTCATTAGAAAATAAACATGACATTTTAAAAAGGGGTACCCAAACTTTTGCATAAGGCTGTATCCGATTAATCCGATTTTGATTGGTCGCCCTGTATTGTGTTTAATCAAAAAACATTCAATGCTTAAAACACTCTGTATTAATTCAGTATGAATGAGTCAGAAGTGAAGCTGCTGAGCTGAATGAGTGGATGTATGTAAATGTGTTGGTCTCTGTGACATCATAAAAACAGTGGATTTGGAGTGCAGCTTAATTTTCATTTATTGACTGAGGAGCAAATGGTACCAATAACACTATAAATCTGACTCTTTGAAAAAAATCTAAGAAAGTTCAGTTTACTGTGATATGGGCCCTTTAACTATGTTAATGCCTGTCACGATTTGCATTTCTAGCCGTTTTTCTCCATGTACGCAGGGACGGCAGTGATGGCACATCAGTGGCGTATTTGCCACCTCTGTTTTCAGTCACTCTCTCCGTGCAGAGGACGTTCTAAAGTGCTGTAAGTGCACTGTTTACAGAGGTGTGATGTTGTTTATGACGGCTGACTATTAAAAGGGCTGTAAGGTGGCAGAGCAGAGGGGAGAGAGAGCACTCTAAGTGCCCCGGAGCAGCCTGGCCTGTTATTCCCGATGGGCAGCGGAGCTTAAACAGGCCCGACTTTAAACCTCCAAACCTCTCTTTACTCGCCACCCCACTCAGTCCAGGAAGTACTTCAAATATTTCAGTAAAAAGAAGGAAAAAAAAATAGTTGGACACAAAATAGAATATGGAAAGTGTTTTTCTGACTCCTTCTTTTGCCCGAGACCACAATCTGTTTTGGGAGGAGGGGAAAAAAAAAAAAGCCCCCAGAATTCCAGCGAGCATCCTGCTTTTCACATGATTCTGTTTTCCTGCATTCCTGAGCGCTAAAGCATACGCCTCTCTCTCTCCCTCTCTCTCTCTCTCTCTCTCTCTCTCTGTCTCTCCTCACTCTTGTTGTCTCTCTCTCACTCTCATTGTAATGGGAGTGTGAAGGGTAAAGTTAGTGTAAGCTGAACATTGAACACGCAGCCATGTTAGCCGTGTAGTTTTTGGCTAGAAACCTTTTTTCTCACAATGTTTGAGAAGGAAAAGCGTTTTTTGTGTCCAGCTATGGCTTATGCACATCTGAGAGATGAAGAGAGAGAGAAAAGGAAAGAGAGAAAAGAAGAAAATATGAGTATATACGTTGTTGAAGCGTAAAAGATTTGTGTCTGGCTTGTAGCATAACCATGTAATGCCTGGAAAAAAGTGGCTCTTGTTGCCTTTTAATCTGATCTTCACCTTTAAAGGGCCCATATTATGGAAAATCAAATTCCATTATTTTTTTTGCAGTAAAGTTATATTAAACACTGTTAAGGCTTGAAATATATCATTCATATCCCCAGTCCATATGGTCCATATCTGGAAACTTGTCTGCATAAACCGCCTGTTTTGAGTGCATTGTTTGTGTGATGTCACAAGAACCAGCTCATGTTTATGTACCCAACTATGCAGCCTACTGCAGTTTAGCCCCGCCCATTCATTTTGAAGTTCTAAGGAGAGGTCAGTGCTCTTTTAATCAGATATAATACAGCACTGAGCAGAGCTCATTTGTCATATATCAGTCTTAAAGGCACAGTAACAAAAAGCAGGCTGTTTCATTCTAATGGGGTAAAAAGAAGCTGGACATTGCTGTTATGAAATGAACCATTTTTGGCGCGTAAAATCACAAAAATGTTACAAGGGAAAAATAAAATACAGGAAAATTGTAGGACACAGGGCCTTGAACACTGATTCCCAGTGTTTCATTGCCTTTATTTTAATATGTAAAGATAAGTTACATGATCTGCCGAAGCCGAAGACTTTTTTTTTGGTTCACAAACTACTGTTTTGACCCTGGAATACATGAAATGTTCACTCTTCAGTTGCCTTTTATTGCAACAGATGAGTAATAAGTCCTTGTGAATGCTGTTCGGCATGTGTGCACACGCTCACTCACAGTGCATCCAAAAATACAGGCACTAATTTATGGTGATAGTACAGAGAAAGCACCCATTCCACATGCTGATGAATTTCACTGTGACCTACATAATTATGAACATAATCCAGCCATTTTGGGAAGATTTTAATGTTTTTTTTTATTTCGTCTTTGAGGGAACAAAGACAAAATCACTGTGCGAGTTGTCTATGATACGTTAAATAAGGGTTAATTTATCTTGTTTCACTGTAGCTTTTTTCCAGCATCCTATCAGTCCAGTCATCCCTCAGAGATATCTCAATCTTTAAAGGGGTGCTCCGGCCAAAATGAAAAATGTAGCCATTGCTTCATCACTGTAAACGTGCCTGTTCCTCTGCTACAGCAGTGCCAGAGTTGTTTCTACAGTGAGATTTTCTGTGTTAAAGACAAGGAAAGACCCTTCGTGATGATGTATTTTGAAGGTGGGAGGAACCTTTGAAAAACTAGAACTGCTCTGAGGCAGATACTTGTGAGTTTTTCCTATTTAGATAGCTAACATTTCTTTTGGGACGTGTATTAGCATCTACTTTCATAACTATGAATTTCTTTTATCACGTAGGTTGTATGATTTGTTTGTGTGATGCATGCTGGGTATTGTAGTGAGAAATCATTGATTGAAGCCAACTCAAAAAGGATATTCTGTCAAACCAGTTAGGCTGGGGAGGTTATGCTGCACCACAAGTACAACATGGCAAATATTATATGAAATGCTAGTTTTGGGCAGGAATGCCTCTTTAAACAAAAAGCAAATACCCTAAAACTGTTCCCTGGCTAAAAGCTGAACAGTGCAACACTTACAACATAACAGACGCAACATCTCTGTTCTGAGAGTTCTTCAGAAACACTAAACGTATGTTCTTCTCTCCTGCATATCTGATCTGACCATTGGTGACTTGGACAGGAAGTGCAATGTAACGCTAGCACACATTCTAGTCCCAGTGGGCCGATAAGGCAGGAATCCCCCCCACTAGCAGTCAGCATACCCCGCTAATGTGGACCATGTGGCCTGCGATGAGAAGAGCCAAAACTATGACATCCATCCTCCGCTGCCTCTCTACTCAGCACTCCACAATTATGGGTTGCCAGATTGAGGCAAAACGGACTGTCATATTGTGGCTGAAAAAGAAAAAAAAAAAGCGCCCTTACAAGAATTCCCCCAAAGGCTGACTCCAAACACGAGCGTGTGTTACATGTATCGACTTTGTTTGTTTGGACAAAGAGGCACAGTTCAGGAAAGATGCTCAGTTACCACTGCAGTGCATAAAAGTAGCTTGGGTTCCATTTAGTGGATTTTTGTTATCATTGGCCATCATACGACAAGAATGGAATGCATAACAACTTTCGGTTTCATCAGACGTTCCTTCATGGTCCAGAACCTTGGTAAAATCTTCTGGACTTGAGTGCAGGCATAGGGAACTGAGGACTGGTCTCCAGCAACGGTTGCTAATTTTCCGGCTCTGACACCACAGCTAAACTGCTAATTAGCGTATGAGCTGAGGTGCGCTTGAGCCAGAGTCAGACTCAGACTTCACAGATTTCACTCACACTTGAGAACGTGAACTGATTAAATTCAAACCACCCGTGTTAATTTGGTACATATATAAAACCTTTTGTTTTCAACTTTGTGTGGGACCTTGTCTGTCAGTTTCACTGTTCTCCTGTCGGTTGTGGGGGCGTCAGGTTCTACACGACTTAAAATGAGGCTTTCATTGTAGAAAACCTTCAGTCTGATGAATAAAATGAAGTACTACATACAGTAAATGCTGTGTTCTTATGAAAGAGGCAAAACAACTTGAAATCGTTGCCAAATTTGGTTAGCAAGAATGCTAGTTAGCACAATAGCTAATTTAGCTGAAGTTTGCAGCCAATCTAACTGAGGTTTTAGTAGGTTACTGATTATATTCCTTTGAAACTTACTCACTACAGCTGTTAGCTGTTGCGCTAGCTAGCTAGTATACTTGGTGCTCAAACTACAGACAACCGACCATTTGAAGTTGTTTTGAATCTTTTTAAACCTTAAAATACAGCATTTACTGTGTTCAGCGCTTCAGTTTTCAGTTTTTTTCTATAATGAAAGGCTTATTATTTGAATCTGTGTCAAACCTAACATGTTGTTAATGGGATTTACTTTTGTACAGTGCAGGGCCTGCAGCTTATAAGAAGGCTAAACTAAAATTCTCCAGGTTTTTTGAAACTTGACTTGGGCCGACACCTCAGAGACTTGAGATTTGACTCAGACTTGCATCCCTGAGGCTTGAGATTTGACTTCCACGAAGCAACTCATGAACATCTCTGTTCTGAGCAGGAAAATGACCCAACTGTTCAGTAATCCGGCCCTCCAGGATTGGAGCTCTCCACCCGTGCTTGAGGGAATACTCAGTTCTGAATAGGAACCCCTTATAAATTAGTACAAACTGGACTATTGGTAGATCAGATGTTAGCAGTTCTGCTACTTATGCTGGAGAAATTGAAATGAATGGAAATGTTGCAGTGTGGTCACGAGGGGTGGGTCTGTTAGGGACTTTGCTGCTTTTGCTACATACCTCTGTCCTTAATAAATGCTGTTTTGTTCTGTTGCTTTTTGGTAATATTAGCAGGAAAATACGTACTCAGTATGTAGTGTTTTATCAGTATTTACAAGGATTTTATCAAAAATCATTTCATTGTCCATTTCTGCTAGTAAATGTCCCTGAATTAATAAAAGTGACCCACCTAAAGAAACAAGAGAAATCATCTTAAATCTAGTCTAAAAATCTAATATTTGTCTTTTTGAGGTGGTTGTATAAACATTATAAGATTTTTCAACTTATTTCGAGATGTTTTTATACTCATTTAATTTTATTGAGTAAAATTTTCGCATTATATTGGCAGATCATTTCGTTGTTACGAGCACGTAAACTCCGGCACATAGTTAAATAGTTAAATTTCGTTGTTTTCATAAAATAAGCAAAATGATCTACCAATATAGTGAGATAATTTTACTTTAAAAATTACTCAAAACACATAAAAAAGTCTAGAAATTTAAACTTAAATAAAGTAAAATAATCTTATTCTGCCGTGCGATGGCGTGGCGACATGTCCAGGGTATATCCTGCCTTTCGGCTGATGACCGCTGGAATAGGCTCCAGGTCCCCCCGCGACCCAGAAGAATAAACGTTTTAGAAAATGTGTGTAAATAAACTTATAATAAGCTTACAGCAGTCTCAGCATAACAAATATTCAATGTATCCACTAGATTTAAGATCATTTCATTTGCCAAGATGTCATTTTCTGCAGTGTGAGTTCCTCTGTCACTCTTTTTTAAACACATTTGACCTGAATCTGGCCGCATCTCGGGCCACGTAATCAGTGTGAAGGCATCGCTGTGTCTGGAAAGGCTGAGGATGTTTGGGGAGTGTTTTAGAAGCTTGTTCCTCAAATGGATGTACATTTCTTAGTACAATGGAAACAGCTATGAATTGCCTGTTCCTTCCTTATGGCTTCCTTCCCTGCGTTCATCGGCCAGATGCTAGTAAAACTTTGCTATGGTTATGCTAGCATGCCTGTCCTATAACATCATGTTCCTACACCCGTTCACCCTCTCTCACACTTCGACCCGCTTTCCTGGCCCGACAGCTGCTACACAGCTTGGATTTGCAGCGCTGACATCAGCAAAGTCGATGAGCTAAGGCCCAAAAAAATGTCGCCGTGACATAGCATTGGCTGTTCTCATTGAAATTGTGCCGATTCATGAGGCCATTCTGTTCAAGATCACAATGGAAGATCATGTGAAATCTTGGGGGGGAGACTGCATTAAATGCCTGCTAAAGGGGCTACTGTCCCCTCTGTTGAGGCCAAAATGACCACTGTGGATACACGTTTATCTCACATAGGGGGAATTAGCTACGGATCCTTATGTCTCTTTCAGTCATTCTTGCTTCTAGAGTTTTTTTAGTTGCAGTTTTTGATGTTCAGTTGAAATATACAACGCTGTTATTATAGCACTGTTATGGGTTTTAACAGAACAGGATACACTACAGTTGACTGATATGGTGCATTTATTAATTTTTTTATTAAATCGGCAGCTGAATCCTGCTTGGTCAGCATGCTGCATGATTACTTTCCAGGTCCTTTTGTACCAGCATATGTGGTCACAGTCAGAGCAAAGTCTCAATTTTTATTATTTTTTTTATTTTTAAAATAATTTAAAAAACACTACCCTTAACATTGTGTGGCAATTTCATTGTGATTGGACCAATAGAAACGGGCCAAAATACAATTAATTATAGTGCTATATAAATTACTTGGAATTTAATCTTGCTACATAAATTTGAATTGAAAATTAACGGTATATTTTCCTTCGTCCTTTTACCATTTTGGAGATTCTGAACGCCATCTCACATCTTGAGATTTGCTGGGGTGTTTTTGCTCAATTTTTTTTTGATTATTGGAACTTTTTGCAAAAATAAATAAGTAAGTGTATAAAATAGAATGTAAGACATGGAGACGGCACAATACATCATGTTTTTGTTGTTGTTACGATATAAATTTCCATTGTTAAGGGCTGTGATCATACAACTGATCCAATTACTTCACCAATGCAGTGTGTATGTAATTAGATTGCTGGAAAGTTAGCATTAGAAGCCCAAGCTCAAGAACTACTCTGTCCTGAACTGCTAGTCTGTAAAAGTGCTTAAAGCTCTGAGGTCTGTATGTACTCTCAGTGTTATATGTCAAATGCATGTGTGGTAAACTGTATAACGCAGTAATAGCTACTGTCACAACAAACCTGCATCATCATAAGGATCTCGTTAATGACTTAAATATATATTTGCTTGTTGTTGTAGGCCTCTATTGAAAATAAAAATCTACATAGTCATTCATTTTTCTGGCCTGACTGCGAACAGGAATAGAACAGGTTGTTCGAGGACTGTTTTTGTGCTTCAAGGAACTCACTCACATCTCGCAGGCTACAAATTTACCCCAAGGAGGCACCATTAGCACTGATATAGCTTTTGATGCATCATAAGAGCCGCGCTTCGCATCAGTGGCGCTATGTATGCTAGTTCAGGCCTAGTTCAGCCTTTAAGTGTTGATGATTTGTGTGTTAATTTTACAGACATCATTTTACAGAAAGAAGAGTCAATATTTTTCCACTCAGCATTGATGGCTTCAAACAGTTGAAAAGCATTGCTGAGCTAGTTTGTGTTTAATGTGAGACCAGAAATTCTCTGTAGGGTTTAAATCTGGACCATCAGTAAAAATCGTTATATTTTCATGCAGCGTACCCCATCAGACGCGCAGTATTTTAGTTATAATTTCTTATAACAGCTTTACCGAATATCACATTTCATGTCCATATTGTACAGCCATAGCTGTGACCGACCCTCCTCCTGGAGATCTGCTTTCCTACAGAGTTCTAACCTGAACCCAAACATGCTGCCCACCCACAACACCGTTAACCAACAGAAGTGTATCTGGTCCCATCGAGCCAATCTGGCACTTCTGAAGCAGTTAATTAGCTGAAGCAGGTGTAGTAGATTGTAGTTGAAACTACACCCTGCAGGAAGTAAAAAGTATACAATGAAAGTACTATATAGTGTTATAGAACCGCTAAAGAAAAAAAATAGTGGATTTTTATTTAGTTAAAAAAAAAAAGAACACCTGGTTAGAAGATTTCCTTGCTTTTACTTCAGTCCGATTCCATGCCGGTCTCTGTGCTTCCACTTCGGGCTTATTTAAGTCAAGCAAACACTTCATTGTGGTGGATGACTAACTCATCGTCCAGGAAGCGCCCTCTCCCTCCTCCACTCAAAGTGAAAGGAGCGCAGAAAAACTTTCTGATGAGGAGCCGTTCCACAGCTACGAGTCAGATACGCTCATGATAGAAAACAGAAGTGCATGTAGAGGTCAGGAAAGAGCAGCGCTGCCTGTAGGGGTGTGGAGACCACGTGGGTGCCTTGTGACTGCCCAGTGACACAACCACAAGTGTTTCTCCACAATATTCTTCTCAAAGACACCCAGCCAGCCCCGAGCCCCATACCAGTCCTGTGGCACAAATCCCACGGCCCATAAACCCCGGCGCATAGTTAAATATTGTGTTATGGGAAAGTGAATGGTCATGGGGCTCGTTTGCCTGTGCCGCATTTTATTTCTGGTCCTCGTTCCCTGTACCACGAGGCGCTCTTATGAAAGGAATGGATGAGACTCAATTTGGCTGCACTGCAACAGTAAAAAATTCATGTGCGAAGAAGGGATAGCTTTTAAATTCTTATAAGATACCACATCCCTCGTTCTTGAACAAAACAGTCCACCAGTCTTTTCAGTGCTGCATTATACACTGTACTCATTCACATACCATTTTTAAAGCACAACAATTTTTCTGCACTTAGTGTTTGTGTTTGCACTTATTATTTGTCCTCAGCACTGTAAAAAATTATTATTATTATTATTATTATCATTATTATCATTATTATTATTGTTATTGTTGCCAGGTAGTTACCATAATGAATGTTTACAGCACATTAAATTGCATCTTTAAAGTATCTTAAAGAGTCAAAAATTGTGGCAAATATTAACTTCTTTCATTACAGTTTTATTAGAAAATACTATTCTTTAAATTCTTTAAAGGCCAAAAAGCTCATAAGCTTCTCTAATAATACTCACATTTAGGCTTCAAGTTGAGGTATTTACTAAAGTATAACTATGTTACATACGTGTCCTACAAGTTCCGAAAGTCAGTGTTTAAGCTAAAGCTGTATAGTATTAAACCCAGTTTGGGAAAGTGAATGTGCACCACTGTTAGCTTGATGCGAACATGGCACTGCAAATCCCATAGAGGCTGAATCCCACAGCGAGCTGAAGTGAGCATTATCATAGCAGTAAGAATCAAAACGTGTAACAAAGTGAGTTTTTACTTTAAATTCTGCTATACAAGGAAATAAATAACAATAAAATAAAAGTTCCCAAATTCAAATGAATATCTCATGCTGTATTTTATGTTAGTGCAGGTTGTGCCATGTGAGCTAGCATGCTATTAAATAGTTAGTAAGAGTTAGCTAACTTTGCCACTAGTTAAGTGTATACTCGTTGGTTTACAGATATTAAGGTAGCTCAGCTAGCTCTTTTACCATTTTACTTATTTGAAAAATGGCCCTTTTGATGCCTAGTTTTGCAGTAGAGCAGATAATGCTGAATGTTTTGTTGTATTATTACATTACTGTTACAGTATTACAGTAGCCATGCAATAAGATGTTTTTATTGTAGTATAGTCTGTCTGTACTGTAAATATTTTCCGGGAATTCAGCCTGAGATTTGATATAAAACTGTAAAACACATTTACAGTACCATACTGGCTTGTACACAGTACTTCGTTACAGAAATTACAGAAATTCGTTACAGTGAAGATCTACATCATTTGATACAGAATGAGCTAGAAGCTGCGATATGGCTCTCGTCTTGCGGGGCCAGAATAATCTCATAATGAGAACAAACGTCTGGGGACAACTTTTGGATCTTTTGGGCTGAGTTGCATCGCAAACAATGGTACTTAACATAATATTACTGTACCTTTTTGTAGTTCATTTGCAGTCATGCTTCAGAAGCCTGCAGAATCCCCAGACTCTTTGTTCATTGTGAGATTAACAATGTTTCACGCACCATTCCCTTTAGTATAATGTCCTCCTAAAATATGTCCCAGAATAGATCTCTGCAAATATCTCATCGGGCTTTTTTTTCACAGCCCCTTTCTCTGTCCGCCCAGGCCGAAAGAAGGAATGATTCTGCTCTGTGTCCCGGTAGGGGACGGAGGCTTGACAGGATGCTTATGGAGACATTTATCATCAGCTCATTAATCATAAGGAAAGTTTCCCTCTATGATATCCTCTAGTGAGAGGAGTTGAGTGCAGGAGTGGAGCCCCATCACGAAAGGCCCAGCTTGTGCTCTCAGAGGAACTCTAGCACTAAAGAGAGTTGGGTATTATTCCAGTAAAGTGTTGGGTACTTACTTACTTGGAGAAATGTGGAATTTAATACGCCCCATGCCGATGTGTATGAGGGAGGGTCTCTCAGTGTGTTTGGAATAGGGATATCAAAGTGCGTCGGCACATCGTGATGTATTGTTGGGAAAGTTGCGATTTAACTGCTTAGATTTTGGAAATTTGCAATCAATCATGATCAGTTTACATGAAAAAGAGTGCGTTGCTGTGAAAAACATAACACAGTTTAGTTTAAAATCTCAAACTTTATGAATGTTTAAAAAGAATACACAGTGATATCGGAATCATATCAGTATCTGCTTAAGAAGAAATTGGCATGGGACAGAGTTTTAGATTTGAGCAATAGTTTAATCCAATATTTGATGATTAGGTGATGCTGTGTTGCTGGGCTAATGTCTGCGTGTTAGTCATTTCGCTGCATTTGTAATCCTACAGAAATGAATGTTATCATCAGCCCGAGGATCAACAGATGTGTACCTCAAAAATATTGGATATTGGCATCGGCTCACAATTCCCATACCGATCCATCCCTCATTTTAATCTTGAAAATTTCTTTTGCCGAAAACGTAATTCCACCACAAGTGGTGTGTTGCCTAGAAAGCAACTGTTGTTGTTAATCATACATGTTTGGAAAAAAACAATAACCAAGAAAATGTGATCAGAACTAATAGTATAACAATATTTCATAAAGTATGTGGTCATTTTTTGGCCAAAATATTTAGATGTAAAATATAGAACAGTAAAACAAAGATTATTATTAAAAATTATTATTATTTGTAGTAGTGGTGTTGTTAGTGTTATTATTAAAAATATATATTATTATTTTCCTATTTTTCCCCAATTTACCACCCAATTTTAGCCATCCCCAATTCCACCCACTAGTTAGGACTCCCCCAATGACACAATACCACCAGCTCTAGGAGGGCGAAGGCTACCACAGGCTTCCTCCAAGACCAGTGAAGTGCCATCGCATCTTTTCTAACTTATTCCCTATATTCCTACAAATACCAAAATAATTGAACTGATCATGTTAAAGTTGAGATTTCATGAATCATTTCCTAAAGAACTGTAACTGAATTGCATCATTTGGAGGTCAAATATTTGCACTAACTTCTAAAAGAGTGTCCGGCTCTAGTCCTGACCTTAACAGTTTGGTGATTTCCCTGCTCAAACACATCTGATTCAACTCTTCAGTTAGGTACTAGGTTTGCTGGATGTGTTTGAGCAGGGAAATCACCAGATTGTGTTGGACTCTGGAATTAGACACCTCTGTGCTACAAAGGAAGGCACAAGTTAGGAGTGGGGAGCTGGATAACTCAGGCAGGATGTGTGCAAACAAGCTTTTAGACAGGACGTCAGTTACTCTAACATCCCAAAAAGGGCATTTAGCGCTCCTCATCGCAGCATATTTCAGTCTTTCTTGATTCCAAACAACAATGCAGGGAAGCTGGCCGGCATCCTGTTCAGCTCGCACCCCCGTCTTCTCTGGAGGTTTGGTACATTCCACCTCCTCCTTCTTTCCTTCTCTCCGCCTACTGCCTTCTTTATGGTAATGAGGTGGTGAGATCATTGCTCCACACACGCCAATGACTGGGCCTGTGTTGAAATTACAACCCCGCGTTCTCCTCCCATCCCCTGAGAAAGGTGTGCTGAGTGGGACAGAGACCCTTTCATTGCCCATTACATTTTTTTAACCCCTACGCACCAAGCACATCTTTGGCTGGCCTGAGTAGTACGCGGTGCTAAAATGATTTGCGGCTTTCACTCGCCCCCGCTCCACCCCCTCATCTCACTGCTGTCTGAGTGAGTAAAAGCTTTCGGGTGAAAGAGTGCCCTCCCCTCTGCTGCGCTTGCGACAGAGAAGGGTTGTGGGTGTGTGCGTTTTAGGGGAGGGGGTAGAGGCTACTTTTGAATGGCCAGGGAGGGAAGACAGAAGAAGAACAATCGGGGTAGAAGCAGCATGCTAACCCCCCCCTCCTTCTGGGACGTGTCCCGCCGTATTATTGCCTGTTCCTCGAGCGCTGGACTGGGCTGAACCCTAACAGACTGGCCCCTCTCTTCTCCTCTGGATATCTTTTCTTCAAACTTGTGGTGGAAAGAGAGGGAAAGAGGGAGGGACTGGAGTGTGAAGGAGAAAGGAAAGTAAAGTGCAGCGGACCTCTCCTTCCCTACCCTACCCTTTCCTTCCCTTCCCTCCGTTTTTTCTTGCCTTGTGTTCTTGCTTTCCTCTGGTTTTCCTGGGACCTTTTGGGAGGAATTTGGATCTAGTTTCCCTGCAACTGAGGGAGCATGGATGCAGAATGGGGGTCTGGCGGGGACCTCTTTCAGGGGGCTGGTTACACCGCTCAGATGCCCTTCAACTACAACCAGCTGGATGGACGTTTCAAACAGCTGCAAGGTAAGGCAACGTCTGCAGGTAAAGCTTTCCGTATCCATGCAAGACTACAGCAAACTCCGAAGCTCCTTGGGTGAACATGGACTTGCTGCGGTTCTGGTACCTCCTGAGCTGAGAGGAGCAAAAACCGAGCAACCCTGGCTCTTTGTTTTGCTGTGGTTCAGTGCCTGTAACTGATCCACATGGACATGCTACAGTTCCACCACCTCCTGAGTTATGCAGGGGGACCGAAAAGGAGCAATCCTGGCTCTTTGTTTTGCTATTTTTCCATGTAGTTGAGAGCCCGTAGCTGGCCCATAATCCTAGAAAGGGGGGACCAAGGGAGGAGATAGATGCAGCAGGTCTGCTGCTTTTGCTGGAACCGTCCAGGAGAGGATGAGTTTCAGACTGGATTAGTAAGAAGGGATTTGAAGCTACGACATAAAGGAGAATAATTACTCTGGGTTTGTGTTCGTCTGTGTGTGAAAGGCCGCTTTTCATTACAAACATTCCGTGACTATGTTTGGCTCCCCCTCCCCAAAGTACTAACGGCGCCCAATGCCGATGGGCTAAGTCAATAAAAGGGCCGCTTAGTCTGAATGGGCCGTCGTACACAACAATGGCAAGCCAAGCAAGGTGGGAGTGGTTGTTTTGTTCTTGCCTTCGCGATTGTGCCTGCTTCTTGGTACCAGTTTACTTGGGCATATTTGGGCATATTTGGGCGCAATAGCAGTTTATGGCTTTACCTTTGAACGTCATCCTTTTCTACTTAATGCAGGCCTGACAAAAGAGCTGCTCTAGCACCACAGTTCTTTTGTTGTTCCTGAGTGCTGAAATATTGCCAGTGGTAAAGTAATGCAGGTATAGGCCTGGTCCTAATAGTGATACAAGCAAAGTGCTTTCTTTAATTTGGACTGTCTTTTCCAAATGAAAAACAATGGGCATTGCTGGATGGCTAGTTCACAGATGATTTGATTCGTGGCAGGATGGGATTGATCAGTGGGAGTGCTCTAGGCTATCCTAACACACTCAGCAATTTCATGGTTTTATGCCATTACATTGCTTTGTCCTTGCAGTAGCTTTCACCCATGCCAAGGCCCTGCTTTTTATAAAAAACTCAGCCATCATTACTTCATTTGTTTTTGATGAAAATAAAAACACCAGATAGTCATCTCACTGTGTAAGCATTTTGTGGCAAATGGACAAATGGCAGTGTGCAAAAGTCAGAGACCACCATTAATTTGTTTCATTTACAGTCAAGATGGGCAAGTACAAGTTCGTTTGTCAGTGTCAGACAAAAAGAAAACGTATTTAACAGACACTACACAGAAGCGTCTGTGCCTAAATATAATGTTACGTTTTTTTAGTGTTCACCCTTTGCCTTTATTATAGCTTTCAGTTTTTTTTTAAAGAAATCTGGAGGGATTTTTTTCCATACCTTCAAGGTTCAGTCTTAGAAGTTGGTTGGATTTTTGGCTTCTCATGGTCCAACTTACTCCATCTCAGATGTCTGGTTTTGGTGTTCTGGTGCATATTTTCTTATTTTTTGGCTATTTCCTTCTCTTCTCACAATGGAAGGATGGACAGAAACACCTATTGATTTCCTCCTGTCTCTCATAGATCAAACTACTTTTTTTTGACAGTGACAGTTTTGGTCGTCCACCAGGTCTGGCACTGTTGTCAGGAGTGGTTTTTTTATATGTTTTAACTCAAAATTTTCTTTGACTTTCCCCTTCTGTATGCTATTATCTTATATCTGCTCAGAATATCTCCTGAAAAATGAATAGTTTGTACTTAATGACCATTTTGACTGAAAATGTAAAAAAATGAATGGTGGTCTCTGACTTTGGCACAGTGCTGTATCTTGTCACTTTAACGTACATTTAAGTGCACATTGCTGCATACAAGACCACATTGATGTATATTATAACTGTACCGTAGACTCCAGTCAACATACTCAAGGAACCTGCCTCGTATCAGAGAAAGAACCTCGGTTCTGGGACGTACTACTACTGCTGAGGTCACTATGCTATGGAGATGGAGAATCAGAGCTGTAGAAGACATTAAAAGACGCTGTTTAAGCCGCTCTCAATCTCTGTATATCACAGGCTCGGAAAGTGCTGGACATGCTCTTACTAGCTAATCAGTAAACCGTCCCGCTAACCCCACCCTTCATCATAAAGCATTTAACAGCAGGGAGCTCAAAGAAGAGGACTTGACCTTTCATCTGCGCCTCTTTGGGTGGTTCGCCCTACATGAGTCATTCAAAAATCAGGCTCTGATCAGAGTCCAATAAAAGCACTTTAGAGTATTGAGTAGCCGCCTCCAAACTGTGTTTGGTTATAAATTCCTTCCTGTTCTTTCTGGCCTTGAAGTGATTAATGAATCATACAAATGTATTGGTTCCTTCTCGAATGACAACAAAGGTATATTGATTAACCATGTTAAACACGACGTTCCTCCACCTTCTGATCTGACATCCTATTGAAGTTCCATCTGTACCTACTGTTTCCTGTGACTCTCCTCATCCATTTTCCTCAGTCCTGTTTCTCATGTTATGTGCAAGATTTGTGGAATTCTCTCTGCGTTTCTTCACCGCTCGAGGGACGTATCTGTCAACGGAGGACGAGATTGAACCTGTCAATCAGTTGTGGATTTCAAATAAATGTCAAATTAATTTGCTTCTCAAATAGGCTATTCTCATAAATATAAAAAGCTCGGTGTAGTTATTGCGTGGCTACATAGGCTATTAACTAACAAAAAAGATAGGTACTAATCTGCTGTAATAACTATTCAGTACTGCCTTTTTACTGTCATGTACTTCCTGCTATGTGGTATTTCTTTTACTTTTGTTATTGTATTTGTTTTTAGCTTTTCGTCCACGTTGTTCAGATAGAACTATGTATTGCACGGACACTGGACACTGTGCAGCTGACCCTTTTGTAATTTTCATAAAGTTGAAGCCAGCTCAACTTTTCTCGTCTCATCGCATCGTGAGTCATGTTTGTGCCACTTGCTGTTCCAAATCCCTCATACAGATTTTCACTACCCCTCATTGAAAATGCTTGGGGAAAATTTGTGGGTGATAAATTTGCAGTAAATATGTATCACCAGTCAGTTGTGAATTTCAAATAAATACTCTTAT